>CAUYON010072259.1:0-13965 GCA_963573935.1 Arctocebus calabarensis | reverse complement strand
TATTTTTATTTTTATTTATTTATTTATTTTTATTGAATCATAGCTGTGTACAATAATTCAATCATGGGGTACAGTGTGCGGGCTTCACATACAATCTGAGATATTTTCGTCAACCTGATTGACATAACATTCATGAGATTTTCTCATTTACTATGTGAAAACATTTTTGATCTGTATTTAGAAGTTTTCTCCTGACTCTTCAAATATGGACTACAAGTGTGATCTCATCCTTTATCCTCTCTCCCCCCTTCCTCTCCCTCCCCTTCCCTCCCTCTGCCCTTTCCCTGTCTTCTTGTGCAACAATTGGGTTGTAGCCTTCACTTGAAAGATATAAATTTGCTTCATATTAGGAGTGTACACATTGGATACTTTTTCTTCCATTCTAGAGATACTTTGCTAAGGAGAACATGTTCCAGTTCCATCCATGTAAATATGAAAGAGGATAAGTCACCATCTTTCTTTAAGACTGCATAATATTCCATGGTATACATGTACTACAGTTTATTAATCCATTCGTGGATCGATGGGCGCTTGGGCTTCTTCCATTCAAAAAGAGAATTTAGAAAAACCAGAATAAAGTTGGACATGACAGGAGACTAACTTGTCAGCCCAGGACTGACAGTCCACTAAAAATTGTTCTAGGCCAGATCAAAACTATACAGAGGAAATCTCTCTGTAGGGAACAAGTCACCCAGAAGATACGAGGATTAGATAGATGGTCATGGCTTTAATCAGTAGACCATTCCTTCTGAATTGGGCACTTTGGAAACTGATACTAAGCACACAAACAACTGAATACAGATATTCTTCTCAGGCTCTAGATGAAGGGATTTAAGTATGAACACCTAAGGGGACAGGGAACTTGGCCAAGGATTACACCCAGTAAGTGGCTCACCCAGGAACTGAGGATAGATCTGACCCCAAGCCCCAGGTTCTGGCTCCACTCACAACCTGACAGCATCCTGGACTTTGACCCAATCCTGAGGGAGCACCCAGAGGACCCACTGTCCTCTCCATGCCCTTCCCCTTGACACCAGAGCAACATCAGAGCTTTTGCCTCCCAGTCCATTCCCACTTGGGAGGGGAAGTCACTGGTGTCCAGAGTCAGCACTAGTTAAGAGGCTCCAGGAGATGCAGGGGACGCTCCACCTGGCAAGGTCATGGCCATGGTCCCACTGATGGTCCAGCTGCACCTGTAGCCAGTTAGATCCCAGGAGGCTCATCTACACCTGTGTGTCTGAGGCTTGTTCCTCTGACACATGGGGGCACAGCTCTTCATGCCAAGGTCCTTGGGGACAAGCCTTCCAATGGGAGCTGAGAGGAGAGGGGTGTTTCAGTAAGAACTGTCCTAGTTATCTGTTTAGTAAGCCTCCCCAGAACACCCAGCTCTGACATCCCTGCCTGTCAGTGAGACCACCCAGAGATTTTGAGGCAAACATTCTATACATGAAGGAGATACCATTGTCAGTGTGTCCTGGGGATACTTAGACTTGAGGTACCCAGATTGCAGTGCCTCTAAGTGTCCCCTGAGCTCAGATGTCTTTGGACAGACAGACAGAAACACAGGGACATACCCAATATTCTCTTTTTATTAACATGACTCCTCTACCCTACAGAGAGGGTTCTGGACAGGCTGTAGAGACAAAGGCTGGAGGTAGTGATCTTTCTCCCTGACTCAGGTTGGGGGACTTTTCAAGCACCCAGATTTCACTGATCTCCCCTGTTGTACAGGGACTCTTTCCTGCTTCTCTCCTGAGTAACAGCAGACCTAGCTCCTCCCAGCCTGGTCCTCTTGGGAGACAGTTCCCACAGGCCTGGACATGGGTGCATTTCTGCTGCAGTTGCACCCCTCCCTATGTGCTGAGCCTCCTCACCCCTGACCTGTGCCACCCAGGGACAGGGAACTCCTGTTCCACTCCTGATCTCTGCACATGTCAGTAGTTGGGCTTGTGGGGAAATTCCCTCATTAAATGATCCAGATAATGTTTGATTATGTTTGATTCACATTGTGTCTACCAGGCCCTGCCCTGTAGGGAGAGCAGGGGCAGGGCAGACCGCCTGCGGCACTGCTGCCAGGTCCCCACTGTCACTGTGCACACACACTGGTCAGGGCGCTGGCAGGGCCAAACCTTCCTCCCTCATCTCACTTCTAAGACGTGAGTCTGGGCTCTCACCAACCTCCTCTTCATGGGGGCCCAGGCCTGGTGGGGTGGATCTGAGACAGAGCCAGGGCCACAGCACAGCCCAGCTGAGTGCAGGGAGCTCAGAGACAGGGTAGGAGACACAGGGCAGGCCCTAGGAAGTCAAGAAAGCTCCCAGACCCCCTCACCTCTGTGCCAGAAACTCTGCCCAAGCACCTGACAGGAGCCAACATCTCTTGGGCCAGCCTGGAGGGACATGGCTCAGCCTGGATAGAGGGGTTGACACAGAGCACAGAGAGACTGCCTGGGACCTTAGGGACACTGATGTGCTTCCTAACTGGAGGACTCACCTGCTCCTTGCAGAACAGAACTGACCTCAGGCTCCTTACACACAAAGCCAGTGCCAACTCTGCTGAGACACTCTTGGCCGCTATACAGATCGGGACCCCCAGATAGAGGGACATCCTGCCCACTCTGGGCATCTGACAGCCCATTCACTGTCCCCTCTTGCAGCTCACTGTGGAAGCTGGGGACACAGGGAGAAGTGAGATGCAATCAGGAGAGTTGAGACTCTTCAGCACCCAGCAGGGCCCGATGAAAGCCCAAGGGTGGGGTCCAACGGTGAGGGGCCTTCCCTTCACAGAGAGGGCAGGACACTATCCTCCTCTCTCTGTGCACTGCTGGGCTGCCATGGGCAAAGGGAGGAGAGAGAGGGGGAGAGAGAGAGAGAGAGAGAGAGGCAAATAGAGACATGGAGAAAAACATGCAGAGAGAGACAGGAAGATAGGTGCACAGAAACAGGGACCCAGACAGAGAGAGACAGGGACACAGATACAGAGAAAGAGGGACACAGACACAGAGAGAGACAAGGGCATAGACAGAGAGAGAGAGACTGGGACACCGACACAGAGAGAGACAGGGATACAGAGACAAACGGACACAGACACAGAGACAGGGACACAGACATGGAGAGAGACAGGGATACAGACACAGAGACAGGGACACAGACATGGAGAGAGACAGGGATACAGACACAGAGTCAGGAACACAGACACAGAGATAGACAGGGACAGAGACACAGAGAGAGATAGGGACACAGACACAGAGAGAAACAGGGACAGAGATAAGGAGAGAGATAGGGACACAGACACAGAGATAGGGAGACAGAGACTCAGACACAAAAACACAGACTCAGAGAGAAACTGGAACAGAGACACACAGAGTCCCCTCCAGCAGGTCATGGAGCACACTGACAATATTAGCAGCTCAGGGGGCAGGGACCCCAGACCCCTGTTAAGTCCACGCAGGACACACATCACCCAGGGCACACACACCAGGTCCACCCTGAGCACAGATGACGAGAACGTCACATCGGATCATCTGGGGAACATGGGATCCCTGGGCTCTCTGGAATCCCTGAGATTTGGTCCTCCAGGCCTTTTATTTTTAAAATTTGTGCTCTGAGGTGATTCTTTTATTCTAGTTATTTGCTTGTGAGGACACTCCTGTCTGTGATCTAAGGCCATAGTGTAAAACCAGACATGTGTGTCCTGCTGGTGATAGTCTCACCCAGGAGAGTATGTGGGCAACTTAAAGGCAAGATTCCCCTGAGCCTGGCTAGTTCCCCTCTGTGAGACATAGTGGACAAGTTCCAATAAGGGGACAGACCAGCAGGGAATAGGGACAACCTTGCTGGGGGGTTCTGCCCTCTCTGGGTGAGTGGCCCTGAGTGAAATCGCAGCTCTTGGACACTCAGTGGCCCTGAGTGGCCCTGAGCAAAATCTCAGATCCTGGTGACCCCCTGCTCTGCACAGTAGACACCAGCCCCTGCTGCCATGTGCGACCCTGCTTCTCACCCCTGACAACTCATCCTCACCTGGAGGCCAGTGATGCCATATCTTCATCTTCCTCATCTTCATAGGTTTCTGCAAATAAATTCAGACATGTCCATACATGAAATAACTCCCTTTCAGCCAAAGCACATACTGGGGCCTGTCTGGGTATGGAGATAGGTCACCTGTGAGTGGGTTCAGGTGTGCTCAGAGAATTGTAGTGGTCCTCTGCTGATATCGGAGCACTGGTGAGGGACAATGTGCTGCCCTGTCCTGTCAATGTGCCTGGTTGAGTGGGTCATTATTGCGGAGTGCTCTGAATTTAGTTGGAAATCTTAAAATATGTTTTATTCTCCAGATTACTGGATATTTGCCCAGTTTCTTCTGGATCTCTCTAGCCATATGTCTCTCCCTCTATGAAGAGGCCCAGAGCTATGTCCCCTCACAATTCTCAAATACAGCCTGCTTCCCTCAATGTAGTGGGGATATCTCACTAAGACAGGTTGGCTTCTGTAGTGAGACAGGGACAGTCCCTCCAGGGAAAGTACTCAGGCCAGACTGTGCTACTTGAACTAAATCATTCCAAATCCTCAGAGACTTTGTCCCTTCTGGAAGTGCATTCATGGCTTCCACTTTGTCAATGCTCACAGCTGCTGAGCTGCACACTGTGGGACATGTTAGGAATGAGGGGACAGAAGTCCAGAAGGGCCAAACCCGTCCTTCACCAACATGAGTGAGACCAATGCTCAGGCAAGAGCTGGGGACAGTGGCCTTTTTAGTCCAGAGCTCTCTGCTCTCTCACAGTCTGATTACTGCCCCAGAGGCCACATTCCATCGGGAGGACAGTTGACAGTTGGAAGGCCATGACCTCCTGTCCAGTGTGTCCCTCTTCTCAGTTCCCACCTAGGCTCTGTGGCCTCCTTACCTGGGCTGGGCAAGTAGGCCAGGTGATCCACCAGCCTGCGCCCCTCCAACAGGTGTTGTCTCGGACCCTGGGAGTTGTCAGGGTGGTCATGACTGAGCAGGGCTTGGAGGTGCCCAGTAAGGATGGAGGACACAGCCCTCCCTTCCTGTACTGTCTGGAAGAGCTGGCTAAGCTCTTGCCCCTAGATATTAATTAGGAAGTTGAAATCACTGAGGTGGGATAAAAAGAAATATTTATAATTAGAAGTCAGTGAGGATAAGTTACTCGGATTTGAGAGTGATTTCATTGAGGATATTCCACTAAAGCCTTCAAAACACAATTGTGGAACCCTTTTGGAAACTGTGCAGATTTTTTTTTTTTGGTACCTGTAGTGGCTTCTTTAGCTCCTGAGACACTGTAGACCTCCAGATTTCAGTATTTCCTAGGCCTTTTTCTCTCAGTTTTGTTACATGATACTTTGCTTGTCTATTGACCTTTGGTGCTGTGAAATTGCTGCTCATGACTTAAGATACTTGAGTGGAAAGTAGGAACCTCACCTTCCTCTCAGCCCCCACGTGGAGGAATGGGGGGCATCTGTGAGACCAAGAAGGCCCTGACTGGCTAGTTCTCATTGGCTCTGACCAACAATCACAATTCCAGAGACAGAATCCACAAGTTTGTTTAAGAAACAATATCACTGCTGGTTGAGTGATTGAGATGGGGAAATCAGTGGCTTGTATTTCCCCTGCATCATGGATGTGCTATGTTCCTCTTGGGTTTTTCTAGAATCCTCCATAGTTTACCTTTTCTTGTCATCCATTTTGAACAGTGGCTCTTCTTCTATTTCATCTTCCTCATGATTTTCTGAAAATTCAGAAATGTGCAGTCAGACATCACGTACTTTCTTGTCACTCATTACACATACAGTGGACTTTGGGACAAGGAGACATAAACATCTAGGTATGGTTTAGGATACCCTGAAAGCTCATGGCTTTCCTTCAAAAAATGGCCTGGATTGACTTTAGCATGTAGCACAGAATGTCTCCTTGGTCTGATGTGTAACCTCATGGCAACTTCTGTCTAACGTGGCCAGAAAGGGCTCCATGTCTCTGCACTGCTGCCTTCTAAAACCAGCTACATTCTCTATGGGAGGATAAAAAGCCATATCCCCAGTCCCTCTACACTTCAGAGCACTTCCCAGGCACTGCCATGTTGGAGTCTACTGGTTTATCCTGGAAAATTCTCGATATGGAACAGATTTCTGGGTCACTCAAAGTTCCCACCAGCAAGTTTCCCTCCCTCAAGTGCCTTATCCATCCCCACCCACTAAGGGGCTTCACCCTTCCTGAAGCATCTTTATAATACACCCCCTCTCCACCACTACAGCTCCCATGCACGGCACTGCTCACATCTGACACATGCAGAAGCAAAATGCAAGAAAGATCAATCCAACCCCTGCCACATGCAGTGGGGACAGAGCTGAGGGCACAGTCTGCGAACCTCCTTCTAAGTTCAGGGCACTGTCACTCTAAGAAACAGCACCTGTCTCTTCAGCCTGGCCTCCCACAAGTGCATTTGTCCCATCTCCCCATCCAGGCAGTCCTGATCTTGGCATGGTCCCTAAGGTGACCTCAAACAAGCTGGTACAAATGGGCCCTGTGGGGTCTGCATCTCTCCTGAGCCTGGACTTTTTGCCATCAGAGCCTGTGGCCACCTCACCTGGGCTGAGCAAGCTGGTGAGGTTCTCTGCCATCCTGAGCCCCTCAGCCACTTCCTCCTGGTGGTTGTTTTCACCCTCCTGGGAGAGGAGGGCCTGGAGACTCTCACTGAGTGAGGAGGACACAGCTGTCCCTTCCCACAACCTTTGGTGCAGCTGGGTCAGCTCTCGCGCCTGCTCATGAAACCGGACATAGCTTTTCCTAAGGTGGGGAGAAGGGAATCCTCAGTGTGGAAAGGGGTAAAGACCGGTGAGGACTGTGGAAAGGATGCTGTGAGTGTATCCCCAGGCCACCTTTCCAACAGGATTCTGGCACGTGTATCAATTTCATGTTAGTTACATGAAAAAGCAAGTTTGTTTCTGGGGCATTGCATACCCAGACCCTGTGTCTTCTTAATAGAGCTTTATTTTGTGTGGTTACTTGTGTGTCCCACAGAACCTGTTGGCAGACTCTGGCCAGCAGTGAAGGAAGCAGCCATGTGGCCCTCCCTGATTTTACCCACACAGGGGAAGACAAGTGAGAGGTGTTTGAATTTGGACATCTAGGGACAAGGATACTTCACCTGACTGACTCCATGTTACTTATGATCAGAATTGAATTCCCAGCACAGGACTAGCAGGGAAAACAAGCACCATCCTTAAACAGACCCTTCCTGTTTGAGGCACAGACCAAACAAGTCCATTCCACACATCTGTTTTTCCCTGGGATGTCCAGATGAGGTCCCCAAATCCCACCCTAGTTCACAGTAAGTGTCATGATGATCAGAGGCACCTGGGGGATGCTAGCCCTTGTCCTCTTGGTTTCATGGAGGTTGTCTGCAAATGAAACCAGGTGGAGCCCAATCATGACATAGCTGCTGCTGTGTACACTGCAAACTCAGGGACGTAAATAGGGTATTCTGGGCAGAACACTGCAGGGAGCCTCCATGTGTCCTGTGAGAAGGAAATGGCTCTGCTCTCTGCAGCCCCCCATGGATGGTGCCTGCTGTGACACGTCACCACTTGTCTACGACTTAAAATGGGGAAACAGTTACACATATTATTACCTTTAAAGATTGGGGGAGTCTGCCTTGCTGCTTTCTAGAGGTGCTGAGGAACTCGCCCCAGTGGACCGCTGGTGGCTTTTGGTGTTCATGGGATCAGACCCAGAGGTTGGACTGATGGATACAATATACAAACTCTCACACAGACAAGATCTCAGTTGTTCCTGGAGCACATGAGCCTTGGTAATTCCTGGATTTTAGGTGTGTCAGGGCCATGCCTTGCCTTCAGAGAGAGTTCCAGACTCAGGCAGTGCTGGTGGTGTTTATGGTCTGGCACTAAGATAGTGGTTTCAAGCTAACTAAGAGGGGATGGACTGTATTTTACAGTCCAGGAACCATCTCCAAAGAAATTGGAAAGACCCTCCCTGAACAGTTGCAGATGCTGAGAGAACACTGATTAGAAAAGACAATAAAATTAAAAAAAAAAAAGAGTCCTTAGAGAAAACAAACAAAAAGAAGTAACAATAAGAAAGTCACCTGGGTGGCTGCCTGTAGCTCAGCAGCTAGGATGCTAGCCACGTACACAGGAGCTGGGGGCATCAAATCCAGCCTGGGCCTAACAAACGACAATGACAAATACAACCAAGAAATAGCTGTGTGTTGTGGCAGGTGTCTGTAGTCCCAGGTATTTGGAAGACTGAGGCAAAATAATCACTTAACCCCAAGAGTTTGATGTTGCTGTGAGCTGTGACACCACGACACTGTCCCCAGGGTGACAGCTTGAGATCTGTCTCAAAAAAAAGAAAGAAGGAAAGACAGACAGACACCTGAAGGAGAGACTCCATTATGAACAGAGTCAGTCAGAAGGAGTCTGTGCACAGGTAGCTGATGAGGCCAGGTTTCCAGGACACCCTAATGTCCTCACCTAACCTGTCTTAGTGACCACATTCTGCACCTGAGGGAAGTGCTTGAGTGACACAGGTGTGGTCTGGGAATAGGGAGAGTAACATCACATTCTGGCCTTAGAGTTGGGTCACATTGAGAGGCCTGCAAGGTCTGGCTGCATAGGGATATCTCCACAAGGACAGGGGATCACTGAGAATGTGGAGGCTGCATGGGGACCCCTGGGAGCCTCGCTATCTATGCAGGGGGAGCACTCCCTGGTCACATCCCACACAGAGCAGGGGATATCCTCATCCCATGGAAATGAATGACTGCTGATGGGATGGCACGAGTCAGAGAAGTCCTGGGAGCAGCAAGGTGTCAGATACTGTTCATCCAGAGACTTTTGGGAGATGTCACACATGTCCTCCTCCTGTAGCTCCCTGCTGAGGAGAGAGGGATGAGGAGACAGAACATTAAAACAAGGAGGACTGGACGTCACCATGTCTCAGCAGGGCCTTACTGGAAGCACAAGTGACAGGTGCTACTCAGGAGAGGGCCTGGCCCTTCAGAGAGGCAGAACACACTCTCCACTTCTAATGGTGCAGAACAAGGCTGCCACAGGGCTGGGGAGGGCAGATGTGGCCAAGAGCAGCAGGTGCTCTGTCCAATGGCTATTGGACAGGTTGACCTGGGACTTCACTTGGCCTGCCTGGTGCAGCCATGACAAGAAGCATGAGGACAATCACAGCACAGGGCATAGCCCCAGGGCCCGGTTGGGTCCTGTACCTGCAGGGAACTGGTGGATAAAGCTTCTGAGACTGTTCGATTCCAGCAGGTCAGTAGCTCACTAAGTCTAGATCTTCCAATACTGGGATGTCATAGGACTTTCCCAGTCTGTCGACAGTTCTTGGTAGCAAATTTCTGGCTAGTAACAAAGGGCAACCTTGCAGAAAACAAGAGCCTCTTATCTTGGTGGTCCAGGTATTTTCCCTGAGAGCAGGAATCCCTGGGAGTATTTTCACCTGGGTCAGAATGATGCCCTGTCACTCAACTTGAGACATTATTAATGGTAAGTGAACACCAAGGGCATAGCCACCCAGGGAACAGACACATCCTGAAAGGGCTCTTCATTGTTGGTGAATGAATGAAGCAGCTACATTCAGCACACCAAGTGGTCCTGGGTCTGGGACCTCCAGATGTTAACACTGCCTGGATAGCCAGTACAGTGGCTTACCAGGAGGGCATCGGCTCTGATCTATTCTCCTCCTGGTATCTGTGCTGATTCTCATTTTCTGCAAATAAATTTAGACAAAGGAAGTCATGGGCTGCAGTTCCCACTTCAAACACCACCCAGAGCCCTTTGCCATCTCAGGGATGTGATGTTCTCTGGGAAACGCCCAGCACACTCTGCATGGCCCTGGCTGGTGGCTGCTAATTGTACCTTCTAGAGAGTGTCTAGGCGTGGCTGTCTGACCTCCCAGAGGACTGACCCTCAGCTATGTCCTCACCATAGCCTCTACTCCACGTTGGGTGAAGAGCTGAACACGCCTACTTCCCCAGAGGTAGCAGGGACCACACTAGCTACCTTCATAGTGGTATAAGCAATACTCAGCTGTCCCCACAGACACTCTGAGGGTGAGGGGGAAAGTGAGGTGAAAATGAGGCTGAATTGATGGGTGGGATGTACAAGAAAGTGTGCACAGGGGTTTGTGGGAGGGGTTCCTAGTGCTCAGGATCCAAGGTCTTGTGCTTCTGATAGAGGTGGGAGGAGACAGTGTTCATGCCTTGAGTTCAAAGACAAGTCCAGTTGTCACCATGACAGGTATTGTTTCTTGGTATTCTGACAATTCCTTGGCAAATGTAAGTCAAATTAGAGGAGAGAGAGAGATTGTGATGGGTTGAGGTGCCAGTGTAGCAACACCTCCAGATACAGGCAGGACCACCAAGCTACGTGGACAGGCACTGATGGTCACGGAACAGCCCTCAGTCAAGCCCTACAGGACAGAGTATGAGTCCCAGCCTCACGGAACAGGCGTGTGCCAGCCCTCCTGTGCACGTGCACCAGTGGTGGCTGTGAGTCTGTCACAGATCCTACCACCTTCCTGCTCTGCTCAGCTCTGTGTGGCCCACTGTGACCTTCGCGGTAAATCCTGGCATTAGGGATGTGTTCTAACAATGGGGAGAGAGCAGAGCTATCTTGGCCCCTGAGGCCCGACTTTAGTCCTCCTCCAGAGTCCACTCTTACCTGGCACAGGTGTGGGGCACATTACACTACCTTATTCAACTGGAGGGCATCTGGGAGGGGACTCTGACTTACCAGCTGGTGATAGGCCTCGCTGGCTGGACCCAGGGGAGAGCCGACCTCCCTGTCATCTGGCAGGAGGGCAGCACCATTGGAAGGGTGGCAGGAAGCAAAATAATCGTTGGAAGGGTAACAGGAAGCAGAAGGGTGGGGACAGTCACATGCTGCTCACTAAGTGAGGTCTCCAGGATGGGACCCAGGTCCCCCATCTCCCACCTGAGCCTGGGATTGGAGGACACAATAGTAAGCTGAGAGAAGGGGCATATGACAACACCCCTGTGGGTGCCGTATAGAAGATCATCACAGAAGCCCCTGAGGCAGGCCAACCCTTTGAAATAAGAGAAAGAAATAAGCAACTGAGCATGGGGGTCAGTGAGGCTGACTGGAGGGTGAGAGGCAGCAGCAGGCCATCTCGGGACTGGCCACATGGCAGACTGACCTGGAAGGAAACTCCCATCCCATGCATGCTGCCGTGATAACACGCAACACAATGATTATAAGTAAGACTCGCTGAGGCTCTGTGTAGTTTGGTCCCACTTCATGTACATGGTGGCAGTGAGCAAACGATCTGAGTTATACTGACTGCAGGAGACCACGGTCCTTATAAGCCTCATCCTCTCAGTGTGGTGAAATGAGATGCTGTTTTTGATTTTCTGTCTTCTACTGACATCTTGTCCTATGGAATCCCTGCCAATGAACTAGGCTAACCTTGCAGAGAGAAGTGCTACCTGCCTGCTCAGATCCCTCACATGGAGAGGGAAGAGCTTTCCTTGAGTGTAGGACACCTGAGACCACTTAGTTCCTGTTGGGTCACATTACACTACCTTATTCAACTGGAGGAATCAGTGGGCAGTGGACACACACATGAAACCTCAAGTCAGCACACATGTGGGCGTGAAGCATGATGGTGCGGGGGTCACACTCAGCACATCCTGCCGCTCCCTACATCGAATATCTCCAGATGGAGCCCTGGCACTCACTGCATGTGGTTGTCACACTTACCCTTGGCACTATTGGCTCTTCTCCTTCCTCATCCTTCTCATAACTGTGAGTTTCTGCAAATTAGTCAGACAGGACCAGTCACAAAACACACCTGGCTCATGGGACATCACAAACCCAGGGCCTATGCACCACACGGAGAATGTATTTCTGGAGTGACAACAGTATTCCAGGGTAACATCCCAGAAAGCCTCAGAGTATGTCTTCTCAAAAGTGTCCAGGCTTCCTGTCCTGAGTCCCTGGGCAGACTGTGTCTGAACTGTTGCATCAGTGTCACAATGTCCCTTGTCTTGAATCTGGGCGAATAGTTACACATATTTTTTCACACTCAGCAGGAAGAGCATTCCTAGAGGCTTTCTAGAAAGGTTGCTACAGGATTCAGTCCTTAGTCCACCAGATACTTTGACAGTTTTGGGTACAGATGTGATCAGACACTGAGACCAGATAATCATGCAGTTCCTCCAACCTTCATGGGGCAAGAACTTCAGTGTTACTTAGAGAACAGGACAGTTTTTATTCAAAAATGAGGAGGGTGCCAAGGCCCCTGATGTGCATTTAGAGACAATTCCAGATTCATTTCAGAGGGGTTTAAGTTCTGGGTTCTCAAGGCCATATGGATATAGAGAATAGAGAGGTTGTGGCTTAGAGTTGAGCCATCAAATAGTTTCTCCAAATATAAAGGAAGAGTGTCAACCTCCAAAGACAGTCACTAATGCTCAGAGCATCCTGTTTAGCATCATAACTTAGAAAACAACTCAGGAGAGGTCAAATGTTCCATCTGTAGATACTGGCCTCATGCCCACCCTGCTGTCCACTTGCACTAGTGGCGCTCCAGGTTAGTTATGGTTTCCACAGTTCACCTCCCTGAGTCTGCCTTTAGAGTTAAACATGAACAGAGTCACCTGAAGGACAATTGGGAGTGTGTTTTCTGTTAATGAGAGCACTCACTAGCTGCATCCAGAGAACGGGAGACATCTTGCCCCTTACACAGGGAGGCACTCATGCAGGGAGGCTGCTGGGGTCAGACAGGTGCTGGTGACTGTAAGAAGTCAGATGGCCTTCGTCTGGTGAGTCCTGCAGGACTCCAGTCACTTCCTCCATCTCTTGGGCCTCCATGTTCAGCCTAGAGGGATAAAGAACAGAACTAAACCTATAGGGATCGGACCACAGGTGGCATGACGTACAGTGACATAAAGCGAGGGACATGCCTTCATAGAGAAAGAAAAGGATTCTTCTGTAATGAGGGAGGGATATGGATAACTCAAGGACAGGAGTGAGAGAGGATTGAGTGCTCAGTTTTCTGGCCAGACAAGGGACTGATGAGGAAGGGGACGCAACTGTCCCCTGAGGTACAGAGTTGACTCTCAGCACACACAGAACACCAATAAGGAGCTGAGCCTCATGCAGGGACAGCGTTGACCATTCCCACAGCAGCAGGGTGAATATGGGCTCCTGACATTGTCTAATCAAGAGTTCTTGGGCCTTCCAGGACTCTTTCTACCCATGTGATGACATGACACAGGGATGTTTTTGTGTGTACTATCGTGACCTTAAAATCCTTTCCACCCAATATGCTGATAGCAGGTGTCATGTTGTCCTGAGTGCAGGATGTCCAGAGAGATGTAATTGTAAACATCTCTAAGCCTGATTTCTTCTCCTTAGTTGCTGAGAAGTCCTTTGAAGGCAATCAATGACCTCATTAAAAGAAGCAGTTTCCATCAGTTGAGTGAAAGTCATCAAGGAACAAGCCATTGGCAAGGACAAGTGCATGGGATTCTGTGTCAACTTTGTACTTCTGGCCTGTTCAACTGGGCCCCTCCTCATAAGTTACCCATCCTCGTCCAGTCCAAGCTTATTCATTGGTACCTGGAGGCTGAGGACTCTTCTTCCTTCTTGTCCTCCTCATATTCATAGTTCTCTGCACAGAAAGTAAGAAAAGGCCAGTCAGACATTCACTTCACATCACTCCCTACAAACACAGTGGTTTATTTGTCAAGAGAGACATAAAGTCCTGTGTGTGGTGTCAGGACTCCCTTATGGGATGATATTACATGTCTCCTATTTTTTTATATATAATTTTATTGAATCATAATTCTGTACATTGGTGCAATCATAGGGCATGATTCATATACATTCAGAAATGTTTTGATCGTACTGTTACAGATAGCCTTCATGGCATTTTCTTGATCACTATATAAAGAC
>CAUYON010072254.1:0-16568 GCA_963573935.1 Arctocebus calabarensis | reverse complement strand
ATTACTAAATGCGGACTATCAGTGTCTTCATATAGTGATTAAAAGGCCATGAAGGCTATGTTAAATAGTTCAATTTAAATATTTCAGATTGTGTATGAAGTCAGCACATTGTGCCCCATGATTGCACCAATGTACACAATTGTAATTGAATAAAAATTAAAAAAAAAAGAATTAGGTGCTTGGGGCAAGGTTCTTAGCCAACAAAGTCCTCATATTCCCATCTGATGGGAAAAAGACAAAAACATACATTGGGGAAAAGAATTCCTATTTAAAAAATGGTGCAGGTAAAATTGGATAACCACATGTAGAAGACTGAACAGGATCCACACTTCTCACCACTCACAAAAATTAATTTACAATGGATAACAGACTTAAACCTAAGGCATGAAACTGTAAGAATTCTAGAAGACAGTGTTGGGAAAACTATTGTAGACATTGGCCTAGGTAAAGAATTTATGCAGAAGACCCCAAAAGCAATCTCATCAATAAGAAAAATTAATGAATGGGACCTGATAAAATTAAAAAGTTTCTGCACAGCAAAGGAAACAGTCTATTGAACAGCTATAGAATGGGAGAAAATATTTGTATGCTATAGATATGGTAAGGGGCAGATAACCACAATCTAAAGAGTTCAAGCAAATAAGGAAAAAAATCAAACAATTCCATTAAAAAGTGGACAAGAGACATGAATAGAAACTTTTCAGATGAAGATACACTAATGGCCAATAAATATGTGAGCAATTGCTCAATATTTCTAATCAGCAGGGCAATGAAAATGAAAACCACAATGAGGTATTATCTAACTCCAGTGAAAATGGCTTTTATCATAAAGTCTCTGAATGACAAATGCTGGCATGGATGTGGAAAGATAGGAGCACTTGTATACTCTTGGTAGGACTGCAAACTAGTACAACCTGCGTGGAAAGTAGGATGGAAATAACTCAAATAAATGAAAGTAAATATACCATTTGATCTATCACTTCTGTTATTGGGTATTTACTCCAAGGAAAATAAGTCATTTTTATCAAAAAGATATGTACACTTGAATGTTCATTGCAGGACAATTCACACTTGAAAAGATGTGGAAACATCCCAAGACCCTATCAATACATGAATGGATTAATAAAATATGGTACTATGGAGTACTACTTAGCCGTAAAAAGTGGTGAACTAATACCTCTTATATAACATGGATAGAACTGGGCACCACTGTTGTAAAGTGAAGTTTCACAAGAATGTAATAACAAACACCACATGTACTCACTATTAAATTGGAACTAATTGATCAATAGTCATGTGCACATATGGTAGTAAAACTCAACAGGAATCAAGCAGGTAGGAGGGGAGAGAAAGGGAGGGGTAAATTCACACCTAATGAGCACATGATCTGGGTGATGGGCACACTTATAACTTTGACTCAAATAGTACAAAAGCAATTTTTGAAACCAAACCATTTGTACTCTCATAATATTATAAAATTAAATAAAAAGAAAATTAGACCCAGACGTTTTAAGTGAAAATAAAAAATTGGTGAAAGAGACCAAATGCTAATGAGAGCTGTCATTGTTAGTGACAGTGACAATAAGAATAGTCCCAGGGGTCCAATATAGGAGCAAAAGACAAGAGCTGCAAGTGCATCAAAGAGGAACTTAAAATCACACTGCCTAAGCCCAATCTTACAGGTTCAAGGTGGTATTAGGAAGTTTTACACATATCAGCCCAGTTAATTCTTACAATATCCCTTCAGCGTAAGACGTTACTAACATTTTATGGTTGGTGAAACTGAGGGGGATTAAATATCCTGCCCAAGATCGTGCAGTTTGTGAGATGTAAAGCTGGGATTTGACTTCATTGTTGTGACTCAAGTGTAGCAAATTTTTAGAAGAGCATGTGGGAGAGATATCTGGAGGGGCAAGGATGAATTGAGGAGATAATTCTGGAACCCCCTAAATTAACCCTTATGCACATATCCTTGCATGATTTGTATGCCCAACTGAGCCCTGAATATTTTGCAACTGATAGAAAATTCTCAAGGTACAAACTTTAAATACAGATGAACAAGTTCCCAGTATATAGTGGGGTCACAGAAAACTGCTTAGTCACTTTTGAGAGAAGAGTAGAGTTGGTGGCATATCTTCTTGATCTAATTCCCAGCAACTTCATTTTCTAACCCAGGCCCCTCCTGTTTAGTTTAGGAGATGTTTCTGGGATTCCCTAAAATTGTCTTCTTAGATTTCCAGGTCATACTTGGTGTATTCCATCTTCTAACCCTTGAATATTGAGAAACTCATCTCATCTGCCTGAAGTCCTCAGGTCTACTGAGGTCCCCTTACTTATGAAAGTCTGTTCAAGCTTACTTTTCTCTTGATTCTTCTCTTTTTCAAACTACCCTTTGATTCATTTCCCTACTTAGAGCTCTTTCTAGTAGTTTATCTGCAGTTACTTACCTGTCTTACATTTGCACATATAAGAATCCAAGGCATGTGTGCAATTTGAACACAAATATCGGGGTTATTTTTCATGGAGCAAACAATGATAAGAAGAGACAGAAGATTTAGGGAAGCCATAAAATTTAGATGTGAGATTTCAGAGTGGAAGTAAAGAATATAGTCTGGAAACACCAGTACCAGGGTTGGTTTGAAAATTGTGGATGAGGGGAAAGATTAGGGTAGCTTGTCTTTTAATTGTTGTCATTATTTGCTGTTAAGTAGAGAATGGTTTGAGTGATGGAACTGGGAGTCAGGAGAGCATTGCAATTAAGACCTGGAGTTCCAGGGTCAGGGTGGAATCCCAGGTGTTGCTCTTTAAGAGTTGAGTGCTTGGGGCAAGGTTCTTAGCTAACAAAGTCTTTGCTACTTAAAGGGTGATCTATAGACCAACATTTCCCTGTATTACCTAAAGCTTGTTAGCAGTGCAGGATCTTGGTCCCTGCCTCTGGTCTGTGTATCTTGAAAAGATCCCTGGATGATTCATATGTACATTGTAATCCCCCCAAACATGACTTTAAGCCGAGCACCCTCACCTACAAAATAGAGGTGGCGATGATGCTGACACCATGGAGCAGTTGTGAGTATGAAATAGCATATTGCATGTCAGGCACATAATAAGTACTCAATAAATATTTAGTTACTTTTACTGTCATGATTGAGCTTGTGGATGTTGAAGAAGGAAAGAATATATTTGGCAAATGGTTGTTTAATAGGAGATGGGGATAAGTTTAGGGTGTACTTGGAGGAATTTGGTCTTGAGACAAGCAGGAATGGCTACTCCCAAACTCTCTCTCTTCTCTGAGCCCCAGTCCCTCAGCATCTTCATTTTTTCCAGTTCTCTCCAAAGAATTAAAATTCCAAAAACTCTGAAGGCTTTCTTTGAACACCATTGAAGAAAGTGAACTAAAGACATTTAAATGAATTCAACAATAAGACTTTAGTATTAAATGTGGATAGAAGCTCTGGGTTTTGACCTGGTACTCAAGCATTAATTTAAATTTTGCTTAAATTGGTGCCAACCCTTAAATGCACAGTTTTGTGAAGGAACAGAGAGTAAAGATAATGTTATTTCTGTTGTTTCCATGACAACAGACATGCTTCATGGAATATATCCATCATGCATAGTCTTGAACCATCTGGTTTCTAAGTCCTCGGTGAAAACCCTCTAGGAATGAAGTGTAGGTAAACTTTAATCAGTTTTATAATTACTGTAGTCCTTGCAGAAATTATTTAACTTGATTTTGCAGCTGCTTTGACATAAGGCCCAGAGGTCTTATTAGGGTTTTTATTGCCACTTTTAAGGAGCAGTTTAAGAATCATTATTGTACTTTAGCTGCAGATGCCACTGTTTCTGTTTTAGGTTCTGAGACTAGGTCTTAGTGACATCACACAAAGATGGAGAAAGGTCAAAGTTATTTTTTCCCACTGGCTCTGTCAAATATAAAAGTTAACCATACTTTGAGCTGGGTTTTATATATTGGTAATGTATGTTTATGTTAGAGTTTCTGTCAAAACAGGGATTAAAGATAAATGTAGCTAATTAAAAGAACATTTGCTTAGAGCTCCTGGAAATAGATACCTCTTTGTGAGGTCTTGAGGTATGGCTTTCTTTAAGAACTGATGCAATTTGTGTGACTCAGAGGAGAAGAGACTTGATTTTCTGAACATAAAACACAAATCTGAGAACTATCCAGTATGAGCTCTAAGGAAATAAACCAAGTAATTGTTAGGTAAAGTTTGCTTATGTGGTAAGTTTTATAAGTGTACATATCTGCTTCTGACCTTTCACACCACCAAGTGTTTGCTAACAAAATCTCTGAAGTAAATCTGCTTTTCAAAAAGGAGTGTGTCTTTGCTGATACCGGATGAGTCAACATATTTCAAACTCAACCTAGATGATTGGAAATAGAACAAAAACTCCCAGGATCAAATTAAGCAATTGTTGCCTTTTTTCTTCCTTGATTCTATCAGGCAGTTGTGCTTTCCCTGATAATAGTTATTTCTTGGTTTCTGTGTTTTCTTTAGTGAGGGGAAAAATATGTGGGAACCAAAGGGTAGTTTTCCCTGTTTTTCACCAACCACCAAAGTTAATTAGATTTAAGTTCCAAAATATAGATTCTGAGGAAACAGAAGTCATCTTATAACAGTGATAATACAATTTTTCTCCACAAATTTATTGGTTTTATAAGCTATCTATTTTCATGGTGCTTTATCAATGAAAAGATTTAAATGTTAAATATACAATGTAGCACAGTTTTCAAATAAACTGCAATAGTTGCAAAATATTTTGACATCTGAAACTATTGTATATTTGGGGGGTTAGAGACTATCAAAGAGATTTTATAATCTCTGGGGTGATTCTAGAACTTATTTCTAACCTCTAATTGTCCTAACTTAGAAAGTGCTATTTCTAGGTTTTATATATTTATTAGCTTCAAAGCCTTGCCAGGAGCCCTCCCCCCACTGCACACTCAACATACCACAAAGAGTTATATAAACCTGATGATTATATGCATAAAGAACTGCACTCATTTTTAATAAGCGGCCCTTTGAAGATTAAGAGTTGCCAAGCTTTTGGATATAAAATGTATGTTTTTGCCATGAAATTGCTAAGAGATGTTTATGTTAGGGAACTGAAATGTAAGTAAAGATAGTAATTCTACCACCAGAGGGCTCTATATTTTTTCTTAAATATAGCCAGAGAGAAAGAAGAGACGAATCTCAGTATTTAAAAAAAAAATTTTTTTTCTCATTTCATATGTTCAAGCCATACACCATGGCGTGAAGGTAAAAGCTTAGATTTCCATTATCTACCCTAAATTTAGAAATATGGAGGGAAAATTTGCTTTTAGACCTCTAGGAAGCTTTCTTTCCTTTGTGCAGATATAGAAAACAAAATTAAAACATTTTATAGGGTCTTGTCATTTTGTGTGCATGAAGTTGAGATTCTTACTTTCCTTTAGAAATTTTGAGGTCTCTCTGGAGTCAGAAAGAGTAAGAATGAAAATAGTGCTTTCGGCTAAGTTGGTTGACCTATGTATGAATGGTATGACCTCAGAGTGAGTAACAGAGGAGATATTACAAAAGTATTATAATAAAATTTACATGTGCATATAAGTGACTAGAATTTATTGGCACTGAATATATAAAATATCTATTTATCTACTCATGTTTCTATATACTTATCACAAATTGATCTTCACATTTTATCCTCAAAATGATTTAAAGTAGTTACTCTATTTAATTTTTTTTTTCCAGTTGGCCTGTGTCATACCCAATAACTTTCATAGTAAAAAGCCTATTGATTGGGAATTCTTATGTTTGGTTCTGACTCTCACTACACTTTGTGCGCTTGGGCATATTACTTTACCTCTCTTGTCTTCAACTTCTGTTGTATACATAAAAAGAAAATGTAACTGAAAAAGTTCCAAAAACTTTTTACATTCAGACTTTAATTCTTTTGAATGACTTTTTAAAAAGTTTTGTTGAGGCATCATATACATAAAACAATTTAATAATTTTTAGGAAAGATATAGAGTTCTAAATATAGAATTCTGTTCATTAGCACAATCCAATTTTAGAACATTTTCATCTTCCCCAAAGTTCTCTCCTGCCTGTTTGTATTCAATCTCTTCTCCTATCCTGAGCCTGAGACAATTGGTTATCTACTTTCTGTTTGTTTTTTCTAGAGCTGTTATATTCATACCCTCATACAATATGAAGTTTTGTTGTGTCTTGTTCTTTCACTTAGCATGATTTTTTTGAGTTCATCTATTATTGGCCAGAATCAGTAGTTTTTTCCTTTGTATAGTTCAGTCATATTCCATTGCATGGATATGTCACATTTTGTTTAAGAATGTTTAATTTGTTTTTAGTTTGGAGCTATTATGAATAATGCTGCTATAAACATTCATGGATAAGGCTTTGTGTGAACACATGTTTTTATTTTCTGGGTAGATATCTTGGAATAGAATTGCTTCCATCTCTATGTATGGGTATTACATATATAATTTAAAATAAACTCCCAACATTTTCTAAAGCAATGTACCATTTTACTCTTTCATCATCAGTATATGAGGGTTCCACTTTCTATAAATCCTTATGTATTCCTAGTATTGGAAGTCTTTTTAATTATAGCCCTTCTGGTGGTTGTGCAGTCGTTATCTCATTGTGGTTTGAATTTGCCTGGCTGATTAGTTCCAATTTAATAGTGAGTACATGTGATGTTTGTTTTTCCATTTTTGTGAAACTTGACTTAGAAGAATATTTTCCAGTTCCATCCAGGTTGTTATAAAAAGTATTAGTTCACCATTTTTTTATGGTCAAGTAATACTCCATAGTATACATACACTACATTTTATTAATCCACTCATATATTGATGGCTCCTTGGGTTGTTTCAATATCTTTGCAATTGTGAATTGTGTTGCCATAAACATTCAAGTGCAAGTGTTGTTTTGATAAAATGAGTTATTTTCCTCTGGGTAAATACCCAATAGTGGGATTACTGGATTAAATGGTAGATATACTTTTCGTTTTTGAGACATCTGTATACCATTTTCCACAGAGGTTGAACTAGTTTACAATCCCACTGACAGTGTAAGTGTTTCTTTCTCTCCGCATCCACACCATCATCTGTTGTTTTGGGATTTTTCTGATAAAGGCCATTCTCACTGGAGTTAGGTGATATAGCATTGTGGTTTTGAATTGCATTTCCTTGCTGATTAGAGGTGTTGAGCATTTCTTTCACATGCTTCTTGACCATTAGTCTATCTTCTTTGGAAAAGTTCTTTTGTTTGTGTCTTTTGCCCACATTTTAAATGGGATTGTTTGATTTTTTTTTTCCTGCTGATTCACTTGAGCTCTTTATAGATTATGGTTATCAGCCCTTTATCAATGTATAGCATGCAAATATTTTCTCCCATTCTGCAGGTTGTCTATTCATTCTAGTGAGAATTCTCTATTTATTCTAAATACATGTTTTTTCAGATGTATAATTTATAAATATTTTCTCCTATTCTGTGGCTTGTATTTTAATTTTCTAATGTTGTCTTTTAAAGAGCAAATGTTACATCATCAATTTTTTCTTTTATGGATTGTGCTTTTATTGTTTTATTTTTCAGCAATAAAAAGGAACAAACTACTTGTACTCGCTACAAAGAAATCATTGGCTAATTCATCTCAGTTAATTTTTATATATAATGTGAAGTACTGGTCTAATTTCATGTTGTTTTCTGTGAATGTATATCTAATTGTCTCTAAATAATTTGTTGAAAATACTTTTTTTCTGTAAATTGTCTTTGAAAATTAATCAATAAACCAATTGACCATAAATGTAAGAGTTCATATGCACACTTTATATTTTCTTCCTTCGATGTATACGTCTATCCTTATACAAATTCCTTACTGTCCTAAGTATTATGGTAGCCTTTTAGTACATCTTAAAATAAGGTAGTATATATTTTTATTTTTATTGAGTTCCAAATATTTTCTATATATCACAAGATTTTCTTTTAATTCATGGGTTATTGAAAAAAGGTACTTTTTGATCTCTAAAAATTTGGGAATTTTCATGTTTCTTTTTATAGGCTACTTATAATTCAGTTGTGCTAGTGATACTGGAATTTCACTCTTCAGTAGGTCCTTGGTCTCGAGGATTTGAAGAATGAACCCATAGACCACAGATCAGTGATAAGATAGAACTTTTATTAGAAGTTAGGAATACAGAAAAGCACAAGAGCTTCTGGAAGGGAGGAAAGAACTGAAGAACTCTCTCTGGAGTCTCCACATGGGCTCTTTATCTAGGGGTCTTAGGTCTAGAGCAGGGGTCTTCAAACTACGGCCTGTGGGCCACATGCAGCCCACCAAGGACACTTATCTGGCCAGCTGGGTGTTATTGCCGCTGCTACCTATCCTGCTTAGCAGCCGACTCATCCCGGGCCACAGTATGCATGTGTGGAATGTATGCTGCACTCTCGGACTCCCCTCCTTCTCTCTGTCTCTCGACTCCTCCTCTCAGTCTCTGGTGAGACTGAGACTCATGATCGGAGGAGTCACGAGCTTGCCTATGAAGAGCCTGCTGCTGCCTGAGGACTGAGGTAAGAATAAGTTAGAATTTTTTTTGAAGTTAGGAGGTCTATTTTCGTTTTAATTTTGAAGTTACCAGGGCCTTTTTTTGCAGTTAAGGGGGGCCTTTTTTTTCTGAAGTTAGGAGGTCATTTTTCTTGTAGATAGGGGGCGCTGTTTTTTATTTTAAATATTGTATTTGTATTTGTTCCCGGTTTTGTTTGTTTGTTTTGCAGTTTTTGGCTGGGGGTTGGTTTGAACTCACTACCTCTGGTATATGAGGCCAGTGCCCTACTCCTTTGAGACACAGGCACCGCCCCCATTTTGTTTTTTTACTTCAAAATAAGATATGTGCAATGTGCATAGGAATTTGTTCATAGTTTTCTTTGTTAAACTATATTCTGGCCCTCAAATGGTCTGAGGGACAGTGAACTGGCCCCCTCTTTAAAAAGTTCGAGGACCCCTGGTCTAGAGGATTACATGTGGTCAGCTATTGGTAGGTGGAAAAACATCTCTTCAAAGTTAGTGAAGAATTAGCAAATGAATGAATGTAGTTCCTCCTCCACTAGGGTGAGATTATCATGTCCTTTACAGTCTTTGTCACTGAGAAGGGATTAGGGTGTGTGCTCCTACCCAAGGTGGAACCACCCAAAAAACCATCACAAGCTGCTTTGTTCATGATCTTTTCAGAGCCTAGAGGGTGTATCCTGAAAAGGCAGTCTGCTTTTGCCTGGAAATGGGGGTCTGACTTCTCAGCTCACCTGGGCCTAGAGAATGGGGGGCTCCCTGTCTAGCCCTGAGTGTTAGAATCCTGTGTCACTAGGCTGACATATTTTGAATAATTCAACTATTTTATGTTTATTAAGACATGTTTTATGTCCTAACATACGGTTTATATATCTATGAGAAGAATATGTATGTTTCTGCTATTGGCTGTAGCGTTCTATAAATGTCAGATTTGTTTGGTTGGTAATTTTTTATGCCCTTAATGATTTTCTAGTTATCCTTTCAGTTATTGAGAATGAAATATTGAAATATCCAACTATAATTTTTAAATTAAAAAATTATTCATTTCTACTTTTAATTATGATAGTTATTGGTTCATGTATTATACATGAGTATATAAATATATTTTCATGGGATACAGACCATTTTATCATTTTGAAATGTCTCTCTATTTCTAGAAATATTTTCTATACTAAAGTATATTTTGACTGATATTAATATAGCCACTCCAAATTTCTTATGGTTATGTTTTCATGGTGTTTCTTTCCATATCATTATATCAGCAACCTATTTGTGTATATTTAACTATGAAGTGTGTTTCTTATAGAAAACATATAGTTTTCTATACTCTTGTATTTTAGTCTCTTGTATTTTAGTCTAGTCAGACAGCCTATGACTTTTCCTTGGAATGTTTAGTTCAGGGGTCCTCAAACTTTTTAAACAAGGGGCCAGTTCACTGTCCTTCAGACCATTTGAGGGCTGGACTATAGTTTAAAAAAAAAGAAACTATGAACAAATTCCTATGTGCACTGCACATATCTTATTTTGAAGTAAAAAATAAAATGGGGCTGGCACCTGTGGCTCAAAGGAGTAGGGTACTAGCCCCATGCCCACCCCTGGAAAAACACTGCAGAAAAAAAAAAAAAAGAAAAAGGAACAAATATAAATACAATATTTAAAATGAAAAAAAAAGTTGCTCCATCTGCAAAAAAAAAAAAAAAACCTCTTAACTTCTGAAGAAAAAAGACACCTTAACCACAAAAGAAAAGCATGACATAGTAACTGCAAAATACAAAAAAAAAAAACCTCCTAACTTCAAAAAAAAAAAAATCCTAACTTGTTCTTACCTCGGTTCTCAGGAAGCAGCAGGCTCTGCACAGGCAAACTCCTGACTCCTCCCATCAAGAGTCTCAGTCTCCGGGGGGAGGGGAAAAATGGCTGACTGGAAGCAGCTTCCGATGGAGTCTCCTGTCCAAAAGGAAAGATAACCTCCAGAAACTGTCCAATTGAGCTGAAGACTGAGAGCCCAGCTGAGCGAGAGAAGTGATAGCTGCAGGTCACCTCTGCTGAGGCAAGCTGTGACTCCAAGAAAGAAAGCTTCTGGCAGAAAAATTGAACTAAAGTTTTCCACCATTCTGAACTTCCAGTACACCCTTCTCCCCTTACCTGACACACTAGAAACCTGACCACTACTGAAACTGAGGGAGGAGAACTTGAGCAGCACCCACCCTCCCTGTCTACCAGACAAGGTGGCTTGCCAGGTAAGAGACTCTGGGGCCCCACTGATGCCCACCAGCCCCCAGACCAGGGACTCTGTCCGGAACTGCAGGGCTCCACTCTGCACCTTTCTGTGTTGGTCATCCACTGTGGCCAGGGACTCCGCCGGGACCCCCATGTGGCCCCAATCTGTGCCCCACAGGGCTCAGCCTGCTGCCTGCAGCAGCCAGGAACTGTGGAGGGCCCCTGCATGGCCCCAATTTGTGCCCCACTAGACTGTGGCCTGCCACCAGTTACAGCCAGGGGCTATGCTGGAACTCCCGCGCAGCTATGATCTGTACCCTGCTGGGCTTTGGCTCGCCATCTGCCATGACCAGGGACTGCTCTGGGCCTCGGCTGCCCACCTGTAGTGGCCAGGGACCTAGCTGGGACCTCCGCACAGCTCTGTGCCGACCCCCACTGGCTTCTCACACTGACCAGGGACTCTGCAGGGGACCCACCAGGACTCCGCCTGCCTGCCTGGGCCAGGAACTCCAGGAGCTGCACAACCCACATCCTACCCTACCCTCTCTGCCTCCACACTTCCTAGCCCAACTGGCCAGGGACTCAGGAGGCCGCACAACCCATGTCCTCCCACCGGAGTCCTCCTCTCAGCCAGAGACTGATGGTGGTGTGCATGGTTCCATGCACTCCCAGAACTGTGTGTACCATCCCACGCCGTGCTGCTTGATCCAGGCATACTACATTCTGGAGCTGCTCCTACAGCCAGAACTCACTGGCTGGGCAGTACCAGAGGAGCTACACAGAGTCACTCCCTACAAAGATCCAGCAACAACAGAGTGATCCTGTCGGGGTCTGATCTGGGAGAGACACCTCCCCAACTCTGAGGACGGTCATAGGCAACAGTGAAAAACAATCATGAGGTGGAATTAACAGAAAAACTCTGGCAATATGAATAATTAGAGTAGATCAACTACCCAAGGAATGAAAAAGCAGATACAGCATAAGATCCTTTGCATAAGCAAATGGCTGAGGTGTCAGAAATCAAATTCAGAGTCTGGATAGCAAATAAGATCAGCAGAATGGAGGAAAAGATGGAATTAGAGTTTCAAGCAGTAATCCAAAAGATGACCCAAAAGATGTCTCAAGAACTGAACGAATTCAAAGACAAAATGACCAAAGATTTTAACACATTGAGACAAGAAGTGGCAGCCCTCAAAGATCTGAGAAATACAGTAGAATCCCTCAGTAACAGAATAGAGCAAGCAGAAGAAAGGATTTCTGACATGGAAGACAAAGCTTTCGAATGTTCCCAAACTTCCAAAGAGGAAGAAAAATGGAGGGCAAAAACAGATCACTCTCTCAGAGAGCTCTGGGATAATTCAAAGAAAACCAATATTCGCCTCATAGGGATCCCCAAAAGTGACGAAGAGGCTTCACAAGGTACAGAGTCTCTTCTTCATGAGATTATGAAACAGAACTTTCCAGACATGCCAAGAGATTCTGAAATTCAGATAGCACATATTTTCAGAACTCCAGCATGACCCAACCCAAATAAGACATCCCCCAGGCACATCGTAATCAATTTTATGAAAGTTAATTTGAAGGAGAAAATTCTGAAAGTAGCCAGACGTAAGAAAACTATAACCTACAAGGGGAAGAATATTAGAATAACTGCTGATCTCTCTGTTGAAACCTTTCAAGCTAGTGGAAGATGGTCATCGACTTTTTATCTCCTAAAACAAAATAACTTTCAACTCAGGATCCTGTATCCAGCTATAATGACTTTCATTTACGGTGGAGAAATTAAATACTTTAACAACATCCACGTGTTGAAGAAATTTGCCATAACTAAACCAGCTCTCCAGGATATTCTCATACCTATCTTCCAAAATGACCAGCATAATCCTCCACCACAAAAGTAAACTCACTCAGAATCTCTTGATCAAATTCCAACTTCCACAGTCACGAAAGGATTAAAAATGTCCACTGGACTTTCCAAAGGCTTATCTATATTCTCAACTAATGAGAATGGTTTAAATTGTTCTGTAAAGAGGCACAGGTTGGCTGACTGGATACAAAAACTCAGGCCAGATATCTGCTGCATACAAGAATCTTACCTTACCTAAAAAGATAAATATAGACTCAGGGTAAAGGGATGGTCATCTATATTCCATGAAAATGGAAAGCAGAAAAAAGCAGGTGTTGCAATCCTATTCACAGATACAATAGGCTTTAAACCAAACAAAGTAAGGAAGGATAAGGACGGACACTTCATATTTGTTAAAGGTAACACTCAATATGATGAGATTTCAATTATTAATATTTAAGCACCCAATCAGAATCTGCCTCAGTTTAGAAGAAAAAGTCTAACAGACAAGAGCAACTTGATTTCCTCCAGTTCCACAGTAGTCAGAGATTTTAACACTCCTTCCTCCAAAAAGAAGCTAAGCAAGGCAATTTTAGTTTTAAACTTAACCATTCAACATCTGGATTTAACAGACATCTACAGAACATTTCATCCCAACAAAACTGAATACACATTCTTCTCATCAGCCCACGGAACATACTCCAAAATCGATCACATCCTAGGTCACAAGTCTAACCTCAGCAAATTTCAAAGAATAGAAATTATTCCTTGCATCTTCTCAGACCATCATGGAATAAAAGTTGAACTCAGTAACAACAGGAATCTGCATACTCATACAAAAACATGGAAACTAAATAACCTTATGCTGAAAAATAGATGAGTCACAGATGAGATTAAGAAGGAAATTACCAAATTTTTGGAACAAAATGACAATGAAGACACGAATTATCAAAACCTCTGGGATACTGCAAAGGCACTCCTTAGAGGGAAATTTATAGCACTGCAAGCCTTCCTCTAGCGAACGGAAAGTGAGAACGTTAAAAACTTAATGGGACATGTTAAGCAACTGAAGAAGGAAGAACATTCCAACCCCAAACTGAGCAGAAGAAAAGAAATAACCAAAATTAGAGCAGAATTAAATGAAATTGAAAAAAAAAAAGGAATCATGCAAGAGATCAATAAATCAAAAAGTTGTTTTTCGAAAAGGTCAATAAAATAGATAAACCTTTAGCTAACATAGTCAGAAAAAAAGGGTAAAATCTCTAATTTCATCAATCAGAAATGGTAAAGACGAAATAACAACAGACTCCTCAGAAATTAAAAAAATCCTTAACAAATATTACAAGAAACTTTACTCTCAGAAATAAGAAAATCTGAAGGAAATTGATCAATACTTGGAAGCATGCCACCTCAAAGACTTAGCCAGAATGTAGAGGAAATGTTGAACAGACCTATATTAAGTTCTGAAATAGTATCAATTATAAAAAAAACTCCCTAAATAGAAAAGCCTGGGACCAGATGGCTTCACATCAGAATTGTACCAAACCTTTAAAGAAGAACTAGTACCTATATTACTAAACCTCTTCCAAAATACAGAAAAGGAAGGAATACTACCCAACACATTCTATGAAACAAACAAACATCTTGATCCCTAAACCAGGGAGAGACCCAACAAGAAAAGAAAATTATAGACCAATATCACTAATGGATATTGATGCAAAAATATTAAACAAGATTCTAACAAACAGAATCCAACAACACATCAAACAATTTATTCCACATGACCAAGTGGGCTTTATCCCAGGGTCTAAAGGTTGGTTTAATACATATGAATCTATAAATGTAATTCAGCACATAAACAAATTAAAAAATAAAGACCATCTGATTCTCTCAATTGATGCAGAAAAAGCTTTTGACAATATCTAGCATCCCTTCATGATCAGAACACTGAAAAAAATTGGTATAGTAGGGACATTTCTTAAACTAATAGAGGCTATCTACAGCAAACCCACAGCCAATATTGTATTGAGTGGAGTTAAATTGAAACCATTTCCACTTAGATCAGGAACCAGGCAAGGCTGTCCATTGCCCCCTCTGCTCTTCAATATCATAATGGAAGTTCTAGCCATTGCAATTAGGGAAGAAAAGGCAATCAAGAGTATCCACATAGGGTCAGAAGAGATCAAACTTTTGCTCCTCACAGATGATATGATTGTATATCTGGAAAACACTAGGGATTCTACTACGAAACTTTTAGAAGTGATGAAGGAATACAGCTGTGTCTTAGGCTGCAAAATCAACACCCATCAATCTGTAGCCTTTATATATAACAACAGCCAAACCAAAAAAACAGTCAGGGACTCTATTCCTTTCACAGTAGTGCCAAAGAAGATGAAATATTTGAGAGTTTAACTAACAAAGGATGTGAAAGATCTATATAATGAGAACTATGAAACTTTAAGAAAAGAAATAGCTGAAAATGTTAACAAATGGAAAAACATACCATGCTCATGGATGGGAAGATTCAATATTGTTAAAATGTCTATACTACCCAAAGCAATATATAATTTAAATGCAATTCCTATTAAAGCTCCATTGTCATATTTTAAAGATCTTGAAAAAATAATACTTCATTTTATATGGAATCAGAAAAAACCTCAAATAGCCAAGACATTACTCAGAAATAAAAACAAAGAAGGATGAGTCACACTACCAGACCTGGGACTCTACTATAAATCATAGTGATCAAAACAGCATGGTACTGGCACAAAAACAGAGAGGTAGATGTTTGGAACAGAATAGAGAACCAAGAGATGAATCCAGCTACTTACCATTACTTGATCTTTGACAAGCCAATCAAAAACATTCAGTGGGGAAAAGACTCCCTATTTAACAAATGGTGCTGGGTGAACTGGCTGGCGACCTGTAGAAGTCTGAAACTGGACCCACACCTCTCACCATTAACTAAGGTGGGCTCTCACTGGATTAAAGATTTAAACTTAAGACATGTAACTATCAAAATATTAGAGGAAAGTGCAGGGAAAACTCTTGAAGGAATCGACTTGGGTGAATATTTTATGAGGAGGACTCCCCAGGCAATTGAAGCAGTATCAAAAATATACTACCGGGACCTGATCAGACTAAAAAGCTTCTGTACTTCTAAGAACACAGTAAGTGTAGCAGGCAGACAACCCTCAGAATGGGAGAAAATACTTGCAGGTTATGCTTTTGACAAAGGTTTAATAACCAGAATCCACAGAGAACTCAAGTGTATTAGCAAGAAAAGAACAAGTGATCCCATCTCAGGGTAGGAAAAGGACTTGAAGAGAAACATCTCTAAAGAAGATAGGTGCACGGTCTGCAGACACATGAAAAAATGCTTATCATCCTTAATCATCAGAGAAATGCAAATCAAAAATACTTTGAGATATCACCTAACTTCAGTAAGATTAGCCCACATGACAAAATTCCAAAACCAGAAATGTTGGCATGGATGTGGAGAAAAGGGAACACTTCTACATTGCTGGTGGGAATGCACACTAATACATTCCTTTAGGAAGGATGTTTGGAGAATACTTAGAGATCTAAAAATAGACCTGCCATTCGATCCTATAATTCCCCTAATAGGTATATATCCAGAAGACCAAAAATCACATTATAACAAAGACATCTGTACCAGAATGTTTATTACAGCCCAATTCATAATTGCTAGTCATGGAAGAAGCTGAAGTGCCCATCAACCCACAAATGGATTAATAAATTGTGGTACATGTATACCATGGAATACTATGCAGCCTTAAAGAAAGATGGAGCCTTTACCTCTTTCATGTTTACATGGATGGAGCTGGAACATATTCTTCCTAGCAAAGTGTCTCAAATATGGAAGAAAAATTATCCAATGTACTCAGACCTACTATGAAGC
>CAUYON010072253.1:0-56128 GCA_963573935.1 Arctocebus calabarensis | reverse complement strand
CCCTTTCCCCTATCCCTGTATTCCTGTGCTATAATTGGGTTTTAGCCTTCATATGAAAGCTATAAATTAGCTTCATATTAGGGCTGAGTACATTGGATACTTTTTCTTCCATTCTTGAGATACTTTGCTAAGAAGAATATGAGAAAAAAAGAATAGTGACTGAAAACAAACGTCTATAGATATAAAAACCCAATGAATGAAAGAAGTAGGATTACTATCAGAAATTAGGATTCAGAAAGCGGGAAATTTTTATACTTTTATATCTTAAGTTTAAGTCCTTTAACCAGTGAGAGTCAATTTGTGTTAGAGGAAAAAGGTGTGGGTCCAGTTTGTCTTCTACAGGTCGTCAGCCAATTCACCCAGCACCATTTGTTGAATAGGGAATCTTTGCCCCAATTTATATTTTTGATAGGCTTATCAAAGATCAAATGATGATAAGTGTCTGGGTTCACCTCTTGGTCTTTAATTCTGTTCCATACATCTACCTCTCTATAGTGCAGGAGAAACACTTGAAAAAATTGGCCTTGGAGAATACTTTATGAGGAGGACACCTCAGGACATTGAAGCAACATCAAAAATACATTATTGGCATCTAATCAAATTAAAAAATGCACTGCCAAGAACACACTCAGGTAAAGCAAATAGACAGCCTTCAGAATGGGAAAGGATTTTTGCAAGTTATATTTCTGACAAAGGTCTAATAACCAGAATCCACAGATAATTCAAACCTATTACTAAGAAAAAAACAAGTTATCCCATTTCATTGTGGGCAAGAGACATGAGTAGAAGCGTCTCTGAAAAAGACAGGCACATGGTCTACAGACACATGAAAAAATGCTCATCATCCCTAATCATCAGAGAAATGCAAACCAAAACCACTCTGAGATACCATCTAACTCCAGTAAGAGTAGCCCACATCACAAAATCCCAAAACTACAGATGTTGGCGTGGATGTGGAGAAAAGGGAACACTTCTACACTGCTGGTGGGAATGCAAGCTAGTACATTCCTTTTGGAAGGAAGTTTGGAGAACACTCAGGGATCTAAATGCAGACCTGCCATTTGACCCTGCAATTCCTCTTTTAGGTGTATATCCAATGGACCAAAAATCATTTGGCAATAAAGATATTTGCTCCAGATTGTTCATTGCAGCTCAATTCATAATTGCCAAGTCATGGAAGAAGGCTAAGTGCCCATCGACCCATGAATGGATTATTAAATTGTGGTATATGGATACAATGGAATACTATGCAGCATTAAAGAAAATGGAGATTTTACCTCTTTTATGTTTACATGGATGGAGCTGGAAAATATTCCTCTTAGGAAAGTATCTCAGGAATGGAAAAACATATCCAATGTACTCAGTACTACTGTGAAACCAATTTATAATCACTCACAATTGCATTGAAAAATGAAACACAACTATAGCTTAGGATTAAGGAGGGAAGGGGAGGTAAAAGGGAGGGGAGGAGGTGGGTCAAAAGAGGGAGGGTTAGTAGGGAGACCACACCTATGGAGCATATTGCAAGTACAAGTTGGATCTATCAGGTGTAGAACACAAATGTCTTGACGCTGTAATTGGGTAAATGAGGTGAAGGCTATGTTGATTAGTAGCATGTAAGCTCTCCAATTTGCACAAATAATCAACACATTGAATCCCATAATGGCATAAATGTATTCATGATCTATGTACAAATGTCTTTAAAAAAAGAGGAAAATTGTTTTGCATCTTAAACAAGAAAAATAAAGATCTTAATTTAAATCTCACATCTATAGTCAGTTCCCTACATTCTCTTACCATACTCTGATTACACAGTGCACGCAGCTGCCAGTGGTTGCCTAAAAGAAGGAGCAAATTTGTGCAAAACATCTAAGTGGAAGAGCTAGCTTTTGTTGTTCTTTGATTGTTTATGGTATAATTAGCAATGGTTTGGGGGAAAAGTAGAAAACATAGAGAAACTGGAGATGTAGCCACCTCACTGATCAACCTATGAAATATTACTGAAATCTTGTTTAAGAAGAGTCATTTCTTGATATTTAGTGTTTTTCAGACAGTAGAAATGATATTCATAAACTTCTGCCCCCCAAAGATTGGAGTTTCTATAATGTTTATTAGAATTTTAAGATGATATAACAATATTTAGGCATTGTAGCCTATGTTCAAGTACTAAAGCAAGAGACAGAAATTTTCATGTCTGCTGACTTACTCAAGTTTTTACCACCCTAAGATAATGTTAGCTAGTTCCTTCCTAAGCTGTAAAACTACAAAGATTGATGAGATAAACTTGATGCTTGACTTTGACATTTATAAGAGTAAGTTAAGTTAGAAGTTTGTCAAAAGATTGACAGTTCCTCTTTAAAAGTAAATTGCCCAGAATATTAAATGATGTTTTATGTACAGGCACACTCAATATGATTTTTGCAATATCATAGAAATTACCAAGCATAGTGCTAGAGTTTTGAAGACAAAAAACACTCCAATCTTTATTCTGAAGTTAGATTCTGAACTCTTGAGGGAAGCACCTTTTGAGAAATTTCTCTAGTTACGAAGTTCATAAAGGCTCCATTAATAATTCTGCTTTAAAATTATAAAACATCTTCCTCTTGACCTTGAACCTCACAGATTGTCAAAAATATTGTTGAAGCCATTTTACATTTTAATAGAAACATCTATATAACATCAACATGGAATTAGTTTTAGAATTCTGATATAAGAAAGAAAATGTAATACTATGAAAAAAATATTATGATAATGTAAAATGTAAACAGCAGTTTACAAAATAGTATGTGTGGGCTCGGCGCCTATGGCTCAGCGGGCTAAGGCGCCAGTCATGTAAACCTAAACTGGCAGGTTCGAATCCAGCCTGGGCCCACCAACCAACAATGACGGCTGCAACAAGGCGCCAGCCATGTAAACCTGAGCTGGCAGGTTCGAATCCAGCCTGGGCCCGCCAACCAACAATGACGGCTGCAACCCAAACAAAAATAGCCGGGCGTTGTGGTGGGCGCCTGTAGTCCCAGCTACTTGGGAAGCAGAGGCAGGAGACTCGCTTGAGCCCAGGAATTGGAGGTTGCTGTGAGCTGTAATACCACGACACTCTACCCAGGGCGACAGCTTGAGGCTCTGTCTCAAAAAAAAAAAAAGTAGTATGTGTGGTATCCCAGCATTAGTATAAAGTGTTTAGAAAATCTCTAGGTAGTGGAGTAGGGTAATGGGGTGAAGGTAGGGTGCCCTTTTAGAAATGGAGTCATTCATGGGTGGTGCCTGTGGCTCAGTGAGTAGGGTGCCAGCCCCATATACCATATATTGAGGGTGGTGGGTTCAAACCCTGGCCCAGCCAAACTACAACAAAAAAATAGCCGGGTGTTGTGGCAGGCACCTGTAGTCCCAGCTACTTGGGAAACTGAAGCAAGAGAATCACCAATCACTCCACCAAGAGCTGGAGGTTGCTGTGAGCTGTGATGCCACAGCACTCTACTGAGGGCAACAAAATCAGACTCTGTCTCTAAAAAAAAAAAAAAAAAAAAAGAATGGAGTCATTCCTAATTACTTAGGAAAGCTTTTCAAATCATATAGTCTTCTCCAATCACTCACCCTACTTGAAACTGTAATACACCCTCTGGGAGATATGGCTTCCCTTTGAGAATCATGTCTGGGGGAGAAAAGGAATTACTTGAGGTGTACACACATTTGTTTATGTGTATAAGCATGTGGGATGCTGATGGGATGCTCACCAGAGTGGTAGCAGGAGTCATCTGTGAGTAGCAAGATTTGCAATTGTTTTTCAATAACAATAACACTTGTAAAAATTAGGATAAAAATATAGGTTGTTTAATCATTCATCTATTGAAAGACATTTGGATTGTTTTGAGGGTTTGCCTGTTAAAAAATCAAGCTGCTATGAACATTTGTGTAAAAATATATATATATATATATATATATATATAGTTGAAGCTGCCATGACTGTATCTCCTTTAGAAGATTCATTATTTAGTGAGTAAGGAAAGGGAACTTCCTGTCTCCAAAAACTAGAGACCGAGTAAGAAGCTTTGACATAGTTTTTCTACTGCATAGTTCAGAGGAAGAAGCAACTTCATTACAGAAGAGACAATGCTGGAGCACCAGAGCCAGTGTTGGTGAACCAGATTATCAATGGCAGTGCTCCAAAGCATAAGCCTAAGGCCAAAATGTTAAGTAAGAAATGTAGGCTTCTGGGATGGTGATGGGAAAGCTTTGAACCAATCTAATGTTTATCTTACTATAATCCTCATACTACTGCATCAAAACCACCTGGAGAGTTGTTACAAAAGCAGATAACTGACCCACACTCCAAACCTGCTGAACTATAATCATTACCCTGAAAAGTACATATTAAGCAATTTGCCCAGGTAATGATCATGTATAATAAATTTAGGAACCACTAAATTAATGCTTGTAAATGTTGGGTAACATCCCAAGGTATAGATCTTTCAAGGACTCTCTGTGTTTAAAAAAAATACTATTTTCTAATAGTGCAAACTGGAAGCCAAGACATAGAAACACATTTGAGTGGGTGCATAACAATTAAGGTAGAAGAGGAGGCAAGGTGGCTGACTAGACACAACAGTCCTCAAAAGCTCCTATTGGACTGAAATAAACTGGTAGTAGTTAAAAGTGGGAGACAGATCACAAGGAGAAAAAAAAAAAAAGTACTCATCAACTCCACTGAGACAAACTGGGAGAATGAAGATGACAAAAAGGAAGAAAGAAAGAAGAGGACAGTCACAAAGTGGAACAGGCTAGAGAACCCCAGAGCTGAATAGAAGGTCAGGGGACCCTCTCCCACCTGGAGAGCTCTTGGAAAGCAGAGAGACACAGGATCCTCACCCCATGTGAGAGTACCATGAAGGACAATAAGTCCCAGTTCTCCTGTACCTAAGAATATCATCCTCTGGGTCCCTATCCTACCTGGAAGAATAGTTAGCAATTTTGGCTCAAATCACTTGCAGCCATTGCCCATCCCCACTTTTTCTTTGGTTGCCTGACAGACTGGCCCTGCAGAGGTCCAACTTAACAGTTCATTCAAGGAGGTTCAAAATATAGTAGAGAGTCTCAGCAATAGAGTAGAACATGGAGAAACAAGAATCTCAGAAATTGAAGATAAGATTTTTGAACAAACTCAATCTTTCAAAAGGGCAGAACAAAAGATAATAAAAGGTCATTCTTTGAAAAGATTAATAAAATTGATAAACTCTTTCCCAGATTAACTAGAAACAGAAAAGTAAGATCTCCAATAACTTCAATCAGAAATGAAAAAGAGGAAATAACAGCAGATGCCACAGAGACAAAAGATTATCACTGATTACTACAAATAACAGTATGCCCAGAAATTTAAAAATGTGGAGGAAATGGATCAAAATGGGATCACAACCACATCCCTAAATTAAACCAGGAGGAATTAGAAATTTTGAAGAGACCAATATCAAGCAGCAAAATTGCAAAAGCAAAACAAAATCTTTCAAAACAGAAAAGTACTAGACCAGAAGGTTTTATACCAGAACTACCAAAATATTCTAAAATATTGAGAAGGAATAAACCCTCCCTAACATGTTCTATCAAGCAAATATCACCCTGATTGCAAAACCAGGAAAGGACCCAACAAAGAGGAAACTACAGACCAACATCATTAGTGAATAACAATGCAAAAATGTTCACTAAAATCCTAGCAAACAGAATACAGCTACACGTTATCAAAATTATACATCATGATCAGGTGGGCTTTATCCTAGGGATGCAAGGTTGCCTCAACATACATAAATCCTTAAATAAAATTCACCGCATAAATTGAAACAAAAATGAAAACCATATAATTCTGTCTATAGATGCTGAAAAAGCATTAAACAAAATTAAGCATCCTTTCCTGACAAGAACACTTAAGAAAATAGGAATAGATGGCACATTTCTTAAACTCGTGGAGGCCATCTATGACAAACTCAAAGCCAAAACATCATATTGAATATCATACTGAAAACTGAACACAAATTTCTACTTAGAACTGGAGCCAGAAAAGGAAGTTCACTATCACTACTGTTATTAAATATAGTGCTGAGAGTTTCAGCCAATACAATAAGGCAAGAGAAGGATATCAATGGTATTCAAATGGAGACAGCAGAGGTTAAAAACTCTTTTATTGATTACATGATCTTGCTGATTACAAAATCCCAGGGACTCAACCACAAGCTCTTGGAAGTGATCCAGGAATATAGTAACATCTCAGGATAGAAAATCAATGTCCACAAGTTAGTAGCCTTATATATTCTAATAACAGCCAAACTGAGAATCAAATCAAAGACACAATACCCTTAACAGTAACTTCAAAGAAAAGAAAATTCTTTGGAATATACCTAATAAAGGATGTAAAGGATCTCTATGGAGAGAACTTAGGAAACCCTGAGGAAAGAAAAAAATAGAAGACATTAACAAGTGGAAGAACATACTATGCTCATGGCTGGGAAGAATCAACATTGTTAAAATATCTATACTATCCAAAGCAATCAACAGATTTAATGCAATCTCCATAAAAGCACTAATATCATACTTTGAAGAGCTTGAAAAAATAGTACTTTGCTTCATATGGAACAAACAACAACAGAAACCTCTGAATAGCCAATGCAATAAAAACAAATTTGGAGGCATAACATTACTAGACTTCAAGTTATACTACAAGTCTATGGTTATCAAAGAAGCATGGAACAAAAATAGAGATATAGATATCTGGCATAGAATAGAGAACCTAGAGATGAAACTAGCCTCATATCACCATGTGATCTTTGATAAACCAAACAAAATCATGTGTTGGGGGAAAGAATCCCTATTTAATAAATGTCGCTGTAAGAACTGGTTAGCCACATGTAGAAGACTAAAACTGGACCCATACCTGACATCACTTACAAAAACTGGCCCTCATTGGATACAAGATTTAAATTTAAGACACAAAATGTTAAAAATTCTAGAATAAAATGTGGGAAAAACTCTTGACAATATCAGCCTGGGAAAAGATTTTATGAAGAAGACCCCCTTGGCAATTGCAACAACTCAAAAAATAAATAAATGGAACATAATCAAGCTAAAAAGCTTCTGCACAGATAAGGATACAACAGCTAAATCAAACAGCCTTCAAAATGGGAGAAGATATTTGCATGCTACAAATGTGACAAAGGGTTGACAGCTAGAATCTACAGAGAAATCAAATTAATCAACAAAAAAGAGCAAAAAATCCCATCTATCACTGGTCTAGAGATATGAACAGAACCTTCTCTGATGAAGAGAGATAAATAGCTAACAAACATTTGAAAAAATGCTCATAATCCCTGATCATGAAAGAAATGCAAATCAAAGCTACACTGAGATATCACTTAACCCCAGTAAGAATAGCTCACATCCTAAAATCTCAAAGCTGTAGATGATGGCATGGATGTGGAGAGAATGAGACACTTTTTCACTGTTGGTGGGATGGTAAACTAATATAGCCTCTTTGGAAAGAAGTATGGAAAACCCTCACAGAACTCAAAATAGACCTGCCATTTGATCCCACAATCCTATTACTAGGCATCTATACAAAAGAAAAAGAAATCATTTTACTATACGGACATTTCCACTAGAATGTATGTTTATTTCAGCTCAATTCATAATCACCAAGATGTAGAATCAACCCACATGCCCATGAATTCATGAATGGATTAATAAACTGTGGTATATGTATACAATGGAATACTATTCAACCACAAAAATGACAAAGAGTGTACATCTTTTGTGTTAACCTTGATAGAGATGAAGAACACTATTCTTAGTAAGGTATCACAATAATGGAAATGCAAGTATCCAATTAACTCAATACTAATGTGAAACCATAGATAAACAACTACAGGCCCGCTTGAGATAAAAACTCAATTAAATTCATGTGGAGGGAGGTGGGAGGAATAAAGGGAGAAAGGGGAGGAGGGAGGGCGTGTGATACTCTCTCACCTAATAGGCACAACTAGGGGTATACATCCCACACCCCCTGGGCAAAGGATCAACTACATCTTGTGCTTTACCTAACAAATGCAAACAATGTAACTAAACCATTTGTACCCTCAGGTTAATCTGAAAAAAGAGAAACAAACCATCTCACAAATAAATAAATAAATAAATATTTAAGGAAAAACTTTAACTCCACAGGTTCTCTTCACCCCACTCACAAAGTCAAAATAATTCCCAATGTATTTTCAAATGCTCTTGACCCATTTTAGCAGAAAAGCTCAGGGCTTAGACTCACACTAGCCACCACCATGAACCTGGCCCCATCACTCCCTCAATTATCATCTCTGTAAGCTTTATGGAATAAGTATGGAAAAGTGGGGTCACTTATAATTTCTGGTTGACTAGATTAAGCAGAATTTGGATTCAACCTCCTAATGTGTAAAATTATCTTAAAATGTGATTCCTTTCATATATTTTTTAAAAGTCTAGAACAATAAACATACGTGTAGTTGAAACCCTCTTTGAGTGCCCACCATTCTTCTGGGCATCAGGATATACTGAACATACAGCATATGACTACACCTGAAGCCATGATAGGAAACGGAGGTTAACTGTACTCTAGCCCAGTAAATTCCAGGCAAATATAGTTATTAGTTTTAATGTTTTAAACTCTATTGTCTTTATATCCCAGTCTCAGTTTGTTTTATTATCATTTGCCTTTTTTCCTCAAAGTGGGTTCTGGGCAGGAAAGTTGGAAGGAAAAGATTCAGCACAGATATTCCAATAATTACGGGTTATAAATAATCGGACTTCGGTTAAAGAGGACCTTCTCTGTATTTGACATTTAATGTGGCTATCCTATCACACTTCAGCAGTTTTTAACCAAAACCTATACTTTCTCCCCTGAGATATAAATTCCATGTAGATATCATTGAACAAGTTCAAGAAACAAAGCTAACTGCTTTTTTTTTTTTCCTATAGAATTTCCAAAAGCTATTACCATACTAATCTTCATTTAGAAACCCCAGGAGAAAAAGCATGAAGCTGCTCACAAACTTATAAAATTGTAGATTCCTTTTTTTTTTTTTCCATAGGGCATCTTATGTGAGGAATGCTGTCTTTATTTACTGTCTCATTCATATACCATAGCAGACACTCAAGTTTGGTTTAAATGTTACCTAATCAAGGAGATTATACAGACCATTTTATCTTAAATTTCTCTCAATTCTACTCCATCATTAGGTCCTTTATGTCACTTTTATTTGTCCCCTAACCCTTATCACTGCCTGATAAAAATATGGTCTTTTTATCTGTTTTTGTCTATTTCCTCTGTTGGAACATAAGCTCCAGAAGAGCATGGGTTCTGTCTCTTTGATACAAATGCTTTATTTCTAGTGTCTAAAACAGCGTAGCATATAGTAGGTACCTAATCAAAATGTATTGATAGAATAAGCAAATTAAATACCTGATATAACTCTCTTTTGGTCACCTGATCCAAGAAATATTCAGCTGGAGACCAAATGACCAAATTAGTATTACTGTGCAACATCATCCAGAGCAGAAAATGTATCTACAAATTGTTTTAAGGAATCGAGGTAAACTTTCCCAACTCCTTTGTAAGCAGATCTGAATTACACTCCTCTAAAATGTCAGTTGAATTATCACATTTCCTCAAGCCAAACCTTTGAGATTTATTCTATCCTAAAATGTGCCTTGAAATATTTATGTCTTATACCCTGGTACTATGTCATTTAGAAAATATGACAATAGAATGCATTTACATTTGCTAATAATAACAAATTGACTACTCATATTGTTAACTTAATTTCAAGTGGCTAACTCTCACAAACCAAGGCTATGCTAGTATAGAAGTAAAAACCCTAAACTAAATCACAGATTAGAAAATGTAGGCCTTTCGCCACCCTGGACCATGAGAATGGAGGAGGATACAGAATGAAGAATTATGGCACTTCATAAATATAAATAAAGCTAGGTTAACAAATGAAGACAATGGAAAAACTCTAAGAGTAAGATGGTAAAGTGAAGGTAGTTCACATGAAATATGTTCCCCAAATTTAATGAAAATAAAAATAATGCATATAAAAAGGAAAAATAAACAGAAAGACCAAAAATCACATCATAATAAAGATATTTATACCAGAATGTTTATGGCAGCCCAATTCATAATAGCCAAGAAATGGAAACAGTCCAAGTGCCCATCAACCCATGAATGGATTAATAAATTGTGGTATATGTATACCATGGAATACTATGCAGCCATAAAAATATGGAGTCTTCACATCTTTTATGTGAAGAAAAGAATGGAAAAAAATCGGTGGTGCCTGTGGCTCAAAGGAGTAGGGCACCGGCCCCATCTGCTGGAGGTCGTGGGTTCAAACCCAGCCCCAGTCAAAACTGTAAAAAAAAAAAAAAAGAATGAAAAAAAATGTATCCAATGTACTCAATACTATTATGAAATCAATATATAAGCACTTACACACTCATATGAATGGGAAAACATAACTATAGTACAGAAAGTAGAAGGGAAGAGGAGGGGAGGGGGGATATGGGAGGAGAGAGGATATTTGGGGGGACCTCACCTAAAGTGCAATGGTACATTTCAAAACTATTAAGAAATGAGTACAATTGTGATGAGTGTGTTACTTAGTTCAATGTAAGCATTTCACATTGTATATTGAAGCAGTACCCTGAACCCCATAAATGCATCAATGTGCAAAGTTATGATTTAATAAAAAATAATAATAATAAAGTCAAAAAAATATAAAATAAAAATAGAAGAAATTAGTTGGGCATTGTGGCAGATCCCTGTAGTTCCCACTACTTGGGAGGCTGAGGCAGGAGGATCACTTGAACCCAGGAGTTTGAGGTTACTGTGAGTTAGGCTGATGCCATGGCACTCTAGCCTGGGGCAAGAGTGAGACTCTGTCTTAAAAAAAAAAAAGCACAGTTTACAGAGAAATATATGCAGAATTATTACATTGGTAAATATATATCTATACTTATGTCTATATGTGAATAGACAAAGTCTGAAAAAAAGACATAATTGTTTTAGTAGTTGTTATCTTTGACTGGAAGAATAACAGGTGATTTAAATGTTTACCTCAAACCTGTATTCCTAGCACCATGGGAGGTTGAGGCAGGTGGATTTCCTGAACTCAGGAGTGGAGACCAGTCTGAGCAAGAATGAGACCCTATCTTTACTAAAAATTAAAAAATGAGCAAAGCATGGTGGCAGGCACCTGTAGTCCCAGCTACTCAGGAAGCTGAGGCAAGAGAATCCTCTGAGCCTAGGAGATTGAGATTGCTGTGAGCTGTGATGATGCCATGACACTCTCCCTAGGGTGACAGAGTGAGATTCTGTCTCAAAAAAAAAAAAATGTTTATCTTTACTCTTATCTGTATTGTCTCAACTTTACATAATAGCCATATAACAGCCATGAATTTTATACTTAGGAAAAAAAATGGACGCGTTTTTTAAAATCTCAAAAAAAAAAAAATGCCCAAAAGATAAATAAGGAAATAAAGAGATCCAGCTCTGTCGGCACCTGCATCACAGTCTAAACTCTAAAGTTCACATTCTTTTCCTTGGCATCAAGGTCCTCTGCAGGCTCCTCCTTAATGCCTCCGGGTAGAGTTAGTTTCCTGGTATCATAATTTTTTTTTATTTTTTTGAGGCAGGGTCTCACTCTGGCAACCAGACTGGACTGATGTGATCATAGCTCACTGCAACTTCAAACTCCTGGGCTCAAACAATCCTTTGTCCTCAGCGTCCCTGAGCACTGGAACTACAGGTGTGAACCACTGTTTCTGACCTGTCATAATCAATTTACAAGTCTATAAACCAGAGTGTAGATGCTCCCAAGAAGAGGAACTTTGCCTAGTGCAAATCAAGTGCAGAAGAGTTACTGGCACTCAGTAAAGAACTGTTGAATGATTGTTGGGAGCATTGAATCCAGAGGCTATGTTGGGGCCAGATTGTGGAAGCAGTCAGCCCAGGTTAGGAAGGAAGCCAAAGCTTTTGGATATCTTTGTCTTGAGAGCTACAGACCCCTTTTTTAACCTCTTGTTCTCTTTTTTTTTTGAGACAGAGCTTCAAGCTGTCACCCTGGATAGAGTGCTGTGGCATCACAGCTCACAGCAACCTCCAGCTCCTGGGCTCAAGCAATTCTCCTGCTTCTGCCTCCCAAGTAGCTGGGACCACAGGTGCCCGCCACAACGCCCAGCCATTTTTTTGGTTGCAGCCATCTTTGTTGTTTGGTGGGCCCGGGCTGGATTCGAACCCACCAGCTCAAGTGTACGTGGCTGGCACCTTAGCCCGCTGAGCCACAGGCGCCGAGCCTCTTGTTTTCTTTTTAACAGTTCCAGCAGCAGGTAGAGTAGGAGTGGTCTGGCCTATTTGGATAGTGGCATATAGTGGATGGTGTAGAAACGGCAGTGCCAAATGGGGATAAGACTTGTCATTCTCATATGGTATGCTGGACCTACCTTACTGTAGTGTTTGGATTACAAGTGTGAGACACCGTACTGGCTTTAAATTTCTGATTCTTTACTAAATAATTCTTCCTGATTTCTTTTTTTTTTTTTGAGACAGAGCCTCAAGCTCTGGATAGAGTGCGGTAACATCACAGCTCACAGAAACCTCCAATTCCTGGGCTCAAGCGAGTCTCCTGCCTCCGCCTCCCAAGTAGCTGGGACTACAGGTGCCCGCCACAATGCCTGGCCATTTTTTGGTTGCAGCCATCATTGTTGTTTGGCAAGCTCGGGCTGGATTTGAACCCTCCAGCTCAGGTGTACATGGCTGGAACCTTAGCCCATTGAGCCACAGGCGCCGAGCCCCTGATTTCTTTACAGTTCTCTTTTCGGAGAAGTATGTAGAAAAGGTCCACAATATCAAGAGTAGATAGCATCTGATTTGATGCAAGTGGAACAGTAGCCGAAGATGGCAAGAAAGGGCTACGTATGCCAATCGATCAGAGGCAAGTGTCAGCTCAGTAAGATGGAAAGTAGAAAGCATGGCTGAGGAAAATTTGCTGAAAGAAAATAAGTATTTGAAGGAGTTTTATTTTTATGTTTTTGCAGTTTTGGGCCAGACTGGGCTTGAACCCACCACCTCTGGTATATGGGGCCAGCATCCTACTCCTTCAGCCACAGGCACCGCCCAGGAGTTTTATTTTTAATAGTGCTGCAGGGTATCCAAGGCAAGATAGAAAATACCCAAAATTAGAATTCTGTTTTAAGTAGTACATGAGAGGAAGACTCAAGTATTGTACCTGAAGGGGGAAACATCCATTAAAAGAGGCTGTTCCAGGAACTTAGTAACGGGATATCCTTTTCTCTGGGGACCGTGCCCCATTGTTGGCATCTGGGGCTGTCCCTTTGTCCCCATACTGTTGCAAGGGTTTCACTTCAACATTTACCTAATCCTTCTCTACATCCAATGTGACAACTGATGTTACTTCTGATCCCTTTTATGCTTTTAGTGGGTTCATGTTCTAAACAAACTGTAATAATAGTCCTTGTAACATACAGTTTTAAAATTTCCACCTTCCAAACTATATACAATATATGTATATATATCCAGGGATGGAGGCCCCAAACCTTAACAGTGGTTTCTGAGGGGAGGAAAGTAAGATGGGAGAAGACAAATGAAGGGAATTTTCACTTTTACCTGATAGACCACTAATTGTTTGCATTTTTACAATAGTCTTATATTCATTTATTGGGCTTATAATTGAGGATGAAAAATACTTTAAAATTGTAGTTATTACTGGGAGAGGATTTGGGAGAAATTAGGATCTTATGCTTCTGTACTGCTTGATATTTTTTAACTTCAAGTTTGTATAATTTTCCCAGCATAAAAAATTGGCAATTGACCTTCTGAATAGCTGAGATTATAGGCATGTGCCACCATGCCAGCTCACTGTGGGCAGTTTCAGAGAAGGGGCTGAAGGTGTAATTGGGAGACATGGAGACCAGGACAAGGATAAAATATGAGAAAAGAAGGGGAGGCAAATACATGGGAACCAGCACCAAGGTGAGTAGTGTTTTTTTGTTTTTTTTTTTTGAGACAGAGTTTTACTATGTTGCTCTCAGTAGAATGCTATGGCATCACAGCTCACAGCAACCTCAAACTCTTGGGCTCAAGCAATTCTCTTGCTTCAGCCTCCTAAGTAGCTGGGACTATAGGCGCCCTCCACAACGCCTGGCTATTTTTTGTTGCAGTTGTCATTGTTGGTTAGCTGACCCGGGCCGGGTTCAAACCCACGAACTTCGGTGTATGTGGCTGGCACTATAACCACTGTGCTATGGGCACCAAACCGAAGGTGAGTAGTACTATTATTTTTTAACTGATTTGTTTTCTGTCCATAAAGGTAACATGTGCTCATGATAGAAAATTAGGACATAACTAAAAACTATGAAGAAGAAAATTAAAACCCCAGGTAATCATACACCCAGAGATAACCATTGTTAAATAGTATAATTTAAGAAATTTGGAGATTGTTGCCTTCCCAAAAGTCCCTTCTGGTTAGATCTGTTCAGGGACCAGAAATCCTCCATATTTTGTTTTATTCTATTAAATTCCACAAACAAATGTTAAGTTCACAACAAATGTTGTGGCAAGTGTTAAGTACTGTAAAGAATCCAAAGGGAAGCTAAGACACCAGTCACATATATCTGAGCTGGCAGGTTCGAATCCAGCCCTGCCTGCCAAAACAACAATGACAGCTGCAACCAAAAAAACCAGCCAGGCGTTGTGGCAGGCACCTGTAGTCTCAGCTACTTGGGAGGCTGAGGCAGGAGAATCGCTTGAGTCCAGGAGTTGGAGGTTGCTGTGAGCTGTGATGCCACGGCAGTCTACCCAGGGCGATAGCTTGAGGCTGTCTCACACACACACAAAAAAAAAAGAATCCAAAGGGAGGAAGATACCAGACTACTCAGGAGATTCCAGTCTGGAGTTAAAATCAGCCCAATGATTAATATACAAGTTCCTACCTGAAGTGTTCATGCTGATTGTTCAGATTTGAGAGCTGTTACATAAAGAACAACAGGCCAAAAGGAAATAGAACACAAAGAGGAAGTACATTGGAGGAAAAAAAAAAGCCTTGCAAGATCCACATGAGGTAAGTATTGTTATCCTTATTTGCAGGAGAGTAAATGGGGACCAAAAGTTGAGAAAGTTGCAGTATCTGATTGGCAGGTACTCCGTCTTCCTCACAGCTTTTGTGTAACCACTATACTCAATCAATTGCCAATTTTTTCTTTTTTTTTTAAGATACAGTCTTACTCTTGTTCCCCAAGCCAAAGTGTGTAGTGTCCACCTAGCTCACAGCAACCCCAAACTCTTGGGCTTAAGCAATCCTCTTGCCGCCTCAGCCTCCCAAGTAGCTGGGACTATGGGTGTGGGCCAAAATGCCTAGCTAGTTTTTCTATTTTTAGCAGTGAGGTTTCACTCTTGTTCAGGCTGGTCTTGAATTCCTGAGTTCAAGCAATCTACTCACCTTGGCCTCCCAAAGTGCTAGGATTATAGGCCAGAGCTACCACCAACAGAAGGTTTGTCCTTTTGACTGGGGGGGTGGAGTGGGGGTAGGGGCGCTGTCTTTTTTGTTTTTGTTCTTTAGAGATGGGCATCTTAAAATGCTGCTCAGGCTGTATTCAAAATTCTGGGCTCAAGAAATCCTCCCATGTAGCTGGGAATACAGGTACCTGCCATGGCACCAGCTTTGTCCTTTTAAACAGTTATAATTAACATACAATAAAATATGTGTACCCCTGTGAAACCATCCTCAAACTCAAGATAATGAACGTATCCATCACTCCTACAGTTTCTTTGTGCTTCCATGATCCCTTTTACCCCTGGAAACTACTCATCTGCTTTCTGTCCCTATAGATTGTTTTGCTTTTTCTAGCATTTTCTATAAACAGAATCATACTTTTTTTCTCAGCTTCTTTCATTCAGCATAATTATTTCATCCATGTTGTTGTGTATATCAATAGTTTATTCCTTGTTTGTTGCCAACAGTATTTCATTGTACTAAAAGAAAAAAAAAACAAAGGCAGAGGGAGTGTTCCATTGTATGGATATGTATGTGTACAACAATGCATTTATACATTCACCTATTGATTGGATTGTTTGGATTGTTTTTGGTTTTCCACTATTACAAATGAATCTGCTATGAACAATTACATACAAGTCCTTATATAGACATATGCTTTCATTTTCTCTTGAGCAAACACCTTCAGTGGAATGGCTGAATCTTATGGTGTATATTTAACTTTTTAAAAAAACTATTGAACTGTTTTTCCAAATTGTTTGTACCATTTTACGTTCCCACCAGAGAGTTCTAGTTCTTCCAAATTCTTGCCAGCATTTACTATGTTGAAAAAATGTTCAGGGTAAAAAATTTTTTTAGACAAGTCATATGAACAAACAAACAGCCCCCCCAAACCCCATATCTATTAATTGCACTTTTGGAAGATCACACTATTAAGTTGTTATAATTGTAGATTTCCAAAATTTGCCTTCATATGCAAACAGTGTCCTTGTTTTATAAAAATTAGTTTTATATCTCCTTTTCACTCTCACTAGTCCAAACATGTCAAATTAAGTTAAATGCAGTAATTCCACACACAGAGAAAATTGAAAAACAGGCCAGGCCAGTGGCTTGCCACTTGTACTTTGGGAGGCTGAGGCAGGAGAATTGTTCAAGGCCAGGAGTTTGAGACATGCCTGAGCAATGCAGTGAGACCTCATCTCTACAAAAAATAGGAAAATTAGTGGCATGATAGTGCCCACTGTAGTTCAAGCTACCCTGGAGGCTGAGGCAGGAAGATCCCTTATGTCCTGGAGTTTGAGGTTACAGTGAGCTATGATGACACCACTGTTCTCTAGCCCTGGAAAAAGAGCTAGATCCTATCTCAAAATAACAACAACAAACATGAAAAATAGACCTTTCTCTGTCCTCACTGATTTTTTATTACTGTTTAAATTGGTTTCCTAAGTGAATGAGTCTGAATCAATCTTTCTTTTACTTTTTCGTTTTTCTTTTCTTTTTTATTGAGGCAGTCTCACTTTGTCACACTTGGTAGCGTGATGTGGCATCATAGCTCACAGCAACATCAAACTCTTGTGCTCAAGTGATCCTCTTGCCTCCCAGTAGGTGGGACTGAAGGTATGCTCTACAATTCCCAGCTAGTTTTTCTATTTTTAGTAGAGACAGGGTCTTGCTCTTGCTCAGACTGATCTCAAACTCCGAGCTCAAGCAATCCACCCACCCGGACCTCCCAAAGTGCTAGTATTACAAGGGTGAGCCACCACACCCAGTTGAATCCATCTTTAATGAATTTTAAATTCAGTATTTTTCTTTGATATAGTAAACAAGAAACAAGAGGCAAAAAATAGCCCTGTCTCTTCCTATATTCCTATGGCACTTTTCTAGTACAACTCAATATTAACATTTTGTAGTATAATTCAACACAAACATTTCAAACCTTAAGTAAGTTTTTAAAAGGGTTTGGGTGGAGACAGGAGTGACAACTCATAACTTTATGAATAGCAATTATTCTTATATTTCAGAGTTATAGAAAGAGTTGATAGAACTAGGTAAATAACTCAATACAGTGCTTGGCGCCTGTCCCCATATACCCAGGATGGTGGGTTCAAACCCCGCCCCCACCAAACTGCATCAAAAAATAGCCGGGCATTGTGGTGGGCGCCTGTAGTCCCAGCTACTTGGGAGACTGAGGCAAGAGAATCACCTAAGCCCAAGAGCTGGAGGTTGCTGTGAGCTGTGACTTCACAGCGCTCTACCAAGGGAGATAAAGTGAGACTCTGTCTCTACAAAAAACAACAACAACAAATTATATATTAAACGTTATAGAACACTATGTGTTAGCCACTATGTGAGACTCTGTTCATTATCTCATTAAGTCTATGAAAAACATTCTATTGTCTCTAGGTTAGACAAGACTTTTATAATAGCAAGTAAAGTGTAAATATATAAGTATAAATGTATTTAAAGAAACCTGTGAAGTATGTGTTGTGCTCCTTAGGGAAGCACACCGCAAGTCTCTGCATTGGAAAACCCTGGTGATTTCTAAGATGGCTTCCTCTCTCCCTGCCCATGATCCACTTCCTCTTCTCACTGTTTCACTCAGAAAAGGTTAGTGGACTTGGTGGCCATGTAATGGTAGCACCTTATTTATGATATCTTTAGGGTGCAAGTTTTCTTTGTAAATCTGCCTGCCATTGTCACGCTCTTTTAGTCAGTGGTTTTAACTTTCTTGGCTGGGCCCACGGCTGATGCAATCCAAACTAACTAAAACTGCCGAGCCCTTTGTCTTCTGGTGTCTAAAGCAGGAGTGCCAATGTAATCAAGCTAGAGTCTGAATCCTAGTCTCTTAGCTTTTGTTTTCCCCACCTATAAAATAGTGTAGTCCTTACCTCTCAGATTTCACTCACTTATTGACGCATGCATTCATTCAATTTTGCAATACCTACTATGCACTAAGTGCCAGTGGTAACTCTAAGGGAATTATGGACTTGAAGGGCTCTGGAAACTCTACAGCTCTAAGGAAACAAGTTACTGCTTTTACTGTCAGTTTTTTTCCCCCCAAATCAACAGAACAAAGCAAATTACCCAAACAACAGCAACCAGTTTCTTGGCACAGAACCTTCCAAAAAGAAATTTTCCGTGAAGGAATTCATGAAGCAAGAAAGGTCCTCCTTCGCTCTAGACGGTTCTCTGAATTGTGCTCAGGAGGTTGCTGGGACTAGTTTTCTTGCCCAGATGGTCGCGAAACGCTGTAGTGTATTCCAGGGTTGTAGGGGTAAGGCAAAGTTCTAGTTCTGTCAGGCACGGTTGACACTCTTAATCTTTCTGGACCTGTTTTCTCCAATGATAACCGCAGGCTAGGCGGTGCACTGGCTGGGTGACCGTTAGTTAGCAAGACATTTAGCATCTCTAGGGCCAATGTGCAAAGCGAGGGCGCTGGATGAAGCTGCTTCCAGCCTTACTTTCTAGGATGAGCGCCTGGTGCCTCAAACTCCTGCGCGCACCCCAGATAGGAGGGCGCGAATTTTACCGAGGATCTACCCAGCCCAGCCCATGTCTTCTATTAGGCGACTACAAGAAAAGGAAACTGAAACCGGGAAAGTCCCTTTCTCTAACCTGGCTCGGCCTCCTGCGCTCGGAAACGGGTGACGATCGCTGCTCGCAGGGTCCTGATTGGCGCCGCCTGAAGAGAATAAAAGTGGGTGCGCTAGGCGGGGCGGTCAGTACACGGCGGAGAGCGTCCTGGTCGCGATGTCGCGCTCGGTGATCTTCGCCCTGGTCGGGCTGCTCTGTCTGGTTGGCCTGGATGCTGTCCAGCGTGAGTCTCCCCTTCTCCCCTCCCGCGCTCCTCCGCCAGCCCCTCTTCTCCCGACGCCACTTTCTTTGGCCCTCTTAGTGCTCTCTAACTCTGCGACCTCCTCTCCCGAGCCCGGCGGGGAACTAGCCCAGGTCCCTGTCTCTGGGGAAGCGGTGGGGTGGCCGGGGAGTGGGGAGGAGGTGCAAGCTCCGACACACGCTTCTAGCCCCTTTCTGCGTGCTGCAGGGGGTACCTCTGACAGGGCAGGGCAGTCTAAACAAAGTTTGGGGTGTTGACAGCTTCGGGGAGGCTAGGGTGGGGGAGGGTTTCTCTTCCGCTCTTCTGCTGGGCCTCTGGTTTCCGAGCGCAGCTGGAGGGGAGGGCGGATAGACTGGTCCCACAGGCGCAGGTGGGGGCTGTGAATGAGAGCAGACAGGTGGCTGGGGTTTAGGGGAGGCCATTCCGGGTAAACCAGTCCTCCACATCTCTGCTCCCCTGGGAGCGGGAGTGCTTCGGGCTTCGTTTGGGTGCCCGCCAAGTTCGAGGACACCTCAGCACCTGGGATCTATGTGGGACTAAACCACCAGCGATGAAAGGCATGCAACGTTTGTAGAATGCTTTGTGGTGTTACAAAGCATTAACTTACTTTACACATCACTTTTAATAGTCATAAGAGCTACCCTGGTTTTGATAGTTTACTGTGTGCCAAGGACTTTACATGCTTTATGTCATTTAATTTTGAAATATGCCTAGGATGTAAATGGTATAGTTATCATCTGCATCTCACAGAAGAGAAAACCTAAGGAATCAAGATTTTCAGATACTTACACAGGAGCTAAATGGCACCAATTGGGATTGAAATTGAGCCTGATCAAGGTCTTTTGCGGAAGTGTAGGCCTTTTGGCATAATCTGAGCGTTTTTTTGCAGAAACACACTTCCTGACCTTTCAGTGTGGGATTCTCCAGAACAAGGCTGTGGGTTTGTTGCCTTTTTTTTCACAGAAGGCTTCCGCTTTGGCAACTTGCCTGGTTCTTTCCAAGATATATGGAGCCCCTACTTTCAGTTTTGAAAAAGTGAAGGTTGGTCAAAGTCAGAGGAGTTGTAAAACCAGCTGTAAGGTGATTCAAAATAGTTACTGATCACAGGTTCCAGACCAGCCTGAGCAAGAGTGAGACCTGCCTCTAAAAATAGCCAGGCATTGTGGCCATTGTGTCCTGGTGCCTATAGTCCCAGCTACTTGGGAGGCAGAGGCAAGAAAATCATTTGAGCCCAAGAGATTGCGGTTGCTGTGAGCTGTGACGCCACCTCACTCTACTGAGGGTGACAAAGTGATACTCTGTCTCCAAAAAAAAAAAAAAAATGGTTACCAAGACCGTCTAAGACACCAAAGACCTTGAGCATTTTCTAAATACTGGGCAAATACTAGACCCTCTACTCTTTTCATAAAAGCTGTATGAAACAGAGTATTTAGATCATGAGAAAAATTATATTTAGCTTGATTTCAATTTTTTTTTTTTTGAGACAGAATCTCACTCTGTCTCCCTGGCAAGAGTGCAGAGGCATCATAATAGCTCGCTGCAACCTCAAACTCCTGGGATCAAGAGTTCTTGACTCAGTCTTCCAAATAGCTGGGACTACAGTAGCACTACCACAATCACTGATTTTTCTATTTGTTGTAGAGACAGGGTCTCACTCTTGCTCAGACTGGTCTGGAACTCCTGGACTGAATCAGTCCTCCCACCTCAGCCATTGAAAGTGCTAGAATTATACGGTATCTGGCATCATATACAATTTATTTACAAAATGAAGAATAATACTTAATCATCATTACTGGTATTTGTTAGTGACATTCTATATCATTTTTAAAGATAACAATCTGACATTTAATAAAAACTTAATTTTATACCAAAACAATACTACGTACGTGCTATGCATAGATGGTTTCTGGAAGAGGTACAAGAAACATGTAATGATGATTTCCTCTGAAGGTCTGTTTTCCCCTCTGTCCTGTATGTAGGTTTTGTTTTATTATGGGAATAAATGAATTTTTCAGTTAAGCCTTGGAAGCTTAAATAACTGTCCAAAAATCACAGAGCCAGTAAGCAGTTGGGCTTAGATTCAAACCCAGCATGTCTGATATTTATCTTCCTTTTAGAAGGGATTACACTGGTCCTGTTTTCTTCCCTCAAAGAGAGAATTCCTGGCAGGATGAATCTGCTCTGACCTCTGTGGCTTTTAAAAAATGTTTCTATTATCAGAAACTCAAATGCAAAGAGCTCTCCGGTTTGTCTTCACTTTTAACTTTATGGGAAAAAACTCCACAAAAACTAGGACTTCTCTGGGATTCTATATCCAGCGGGAGCTGGTGGGGCTGGTGATCTTTCCTTTGATGATAGGATGTTTAGAAAGATGTACCTGGTCAAGGTTGCCTGTTACTCCTCCTTCTTCCCATCACCTCCTGCACGTGAAGGAATAGCAGCTCTTTAATGATCACATACCCTGAATATATGTGTATTTTAAAAATAAAATATAGGCTGGGAGTGGTGGCTCATACCTATAATCCTAGCACTTTGGGAGGCTAAGGCAGGTGGATTTCTTGAGTTCAAGATAGACTTAGTAACATAGTGAAATCCAATCTCCACCAAAAATAGAAAAATTAGCTGCTGGCATACACCTGTAGTCCCAGCTACTCAGGAGTGTGAGGCAGGAGGTCACTTGAGTCAAGGAATTTGAGGTTGTAGTAAGCTATGATCATGTCATTCCCTTATGCCAAGGCAACGCAAAGAGACCTTATCTCCAAAAAGGACAACCAAAAACGTAAATTATATACATATACTAGTGTCACTGTTTATTTAGTAGCAGTTGCACTTCATTTTGGATTAAGAATATAGAAATAGAATTAATAATATATATATATATATATATATTTTTTTTTTTTTTTTTTTTTTTTTTTTGCCGTTTTTGGCTGGGGTTAGGTTTGAACCCACCACCTCCGGCATATGGGGCCAGCGCCTTACTCCTTTGAGCCACAGGTGCCGCCTAATAATATTTTCTTTATACTTCTCCTTAGGTGATCTAGTCATGCACATCATTTTTGAAATCCTGTTCTGTAGCATTAGAAAATGTATGCCTAGCTCGGCGCCAGTGGCTCAACGGGCTAAGGCGCCAGCCACGTACACCGGAGCTCGCGGGTTCGAATCTGGCCTGGACCTGCCAAAAAACAATGGTGGCTGCAACAAAAAAATAGCCGGGCGTTGTGGCGGGCACCTGTAGTCCCAGCTACTTGGGAGGCAGAGACAGGAGACTCGCTTGAGCCCAGGAATTGGAGGTTGCTGTGAGCTATGATGCCACGGCCTTCTACCCAGGGTGACAGCTTGAGGCTCTGTCTCAAAAAAAAAGAAAGAAAGAAAATGTATGCCTAACCTGGCTATTAACAGTTACAGCAGTCACCTGTGGTTGCTAATTAAAAATGCAAATCCTGCCAATACTTTACTCCATTTGGTCATAATGGAGAGTATGTTCTCTTTCATTTGCCATAGTTCTGACCTCTCCCTGTTATATTTTATTCAGCCTAATTCATACATTTAAGGTATTTGTCAGCTTCTATGGGCATTTAGGTTCTGTTTCTTTGTTTTCTAGATATTAGGTACAAATCAGATACAGGCTGGGCATATAACTTCTGGGCTTAAGTAAAAGGTTGTGTTGTTTGGCTCGACACCTGTAGCTCAAGCAGCTAGGGCTCCAGCCACATACACTGGAGCTGGCGGATTAGAATCCAGCCTAGGCCTGCCACACAACAATGATAGCTATAACCAAAAAATGGTCATGCATTGTGGCAAGTGCCTGTGGTCCCAGCTACTTGGGAGGCTGAGGCAAGAGAATCACTTAAGTCCAAGAGTGTGAGTTTGCTGTGAGCTGTGATGCCACAGCACTCTACCCAGGGCGATAGCTTGAGACTCTGTCTCAAAAAAAAAAAAAAAAAAAAGATTGGGTTGTTTAAAAGAAAGAAAAAAAAAGTTGTGTTGTTTGATAAGAAGATAACCTGCTTAGGAACCTGAACAAAGAGATAATAGTATCTGCCACTTATAGAATAATGGTTGTGGCTCAGCGCCTATGGCTCAATGGGCTAAGGCGCCAGCGTACACCTGAGCTGGCAGGTTCGAATCCAACCCGGGCCTACCAAACAACAATGACTGCTGCAACCAAAAAATGGCTGGGCGTTGTGGCGGGCGCCTGTAGTACCAGCTACTTGGGAGGCGGAGGCAAGAGACTCACTTGAGCCCAGGAATTGGTGGTTGCTGTGAGCTGAGATGCCACAGCACTCTACCCAGGGTGACAGCTTGAGGCTCTGTCTCAAAAAAAAAAAAAATAGAATAACGGTTGTGTGTCGGGCACTTTACTAGACGTTTACTACGTATTAGGAAGTCAGATGCGTGTAGCTTTAGGCAGGAGCAGGAACCAAAAAAGGGAACAAACCTAGGAAACAAAGATTGAAGGGACTGAAACAATAACATGAACAATTTGATGTGGCTTCTATGGAGGGTATATGAAGTGGAAGTGAAATTTGAAAAGTAGATTGGAATTAGTAGTAGACTCTTGAATGATGTGTTAAGGAATTCTATAGGTTCTGTTCTCTACAGAAAAGCCATCAAAGGTTCTTGAGAGCCTCCAGAGAACGGTTCTTAAAAATTCAGCACAAGATATTGCTAGAAATCTGCTAGGAAAAACTCTAAAAAGGCATGTGTAGTAGAATTAGGGGGGAAAGATCCTAAGTCATGGTTTGTTCCTCAAAATGGAGGTAGCCTTTTTGGAAAGTGTACATCTCTTTGGCCAGAGTGGAGATGGACTTGGGAGAAATAGATGATCAAATTTAAATTCTTGGTGCCTGATGTAGTTTGAGACCAGGTTAGTCCCAAGTGGAATACTTTGACAATATTCATATATCTTTCCCTGTTGTTCCCCCAGGTCGTCCGAAGGTTCAGGTTTACTCTCGGCACCCACCAGAGAATGGAAAGCAGAATTTCCTGAATTGCTATGTGTCTGGATTTCATCCATCTGACATTGATATTACCCTGTTAAAGAATGGAAAGAAGATAGAAAAGGTGGAGCAGACAGACTTGGCTTTCCACAAGGATTGGTCTTTCTATATGCTGACCCAGACCGAATTCACCCCCAATGACAAGGACGAACTCGCCTGCCGAGTGAATCATACCACTCTCACTGAACCGATTTTGGTTAAGTGGGGTAAGTTTTAAGTTCTTTTCTTAGCTGCTGAAATTTATATCTGAACAGAGCTATAGCACAAATAAAGCTGCTTCAATATAAAAAAGTCTGCATACTGGGATTGTCAGGGAATGTTCTTAAAGCTCTGATTAGCGGTAGAGATCTCTGCACAGGACAGTCCCTGAACCAGTAGTTTCCCTGCAGTGACAGCAGGGAGAAGCAGCACTTCATGAATGCATATGCACTCCCCACACTCCTACCACCTGGCTTCCTCTGATTTTCCTGGCAACCCCACCAATACTTAGCATCAACTAGCATCTCAGGAAGGCATAGGTCTTTGTCTGTAAGCCCTGCTATCATAGCACCCTGCGATTCTGGACTCCTCCGGTGCTCTCTAGCTGGGGTGGGATCCGAAATTACTAGGCTGGGTTGGGTCCTACTGGGTAGTTCTATACAAGGTATTCTCAGTTAGAAACAGCAGCTGAGGCTCAGTGCCTGTGGCTCAACGCACTAAGGCGCCAGTCACGTACACCTGAGCTGGCGGGTTCGAATCCAGCCCAGGCCGCCAAACAACAATGACAGCTGCAACCAAAAAAAAAAAATGGCTGGGTGTAGTCCCAGCTACTTGGGAGGCAGAGGCAGGAGACTCACTTGAGCCCAAGAATTGGAGCTTGCTGTGAGCTGTGATGCCACAGCACTCTATCCAGGGTGACAGCTTGAGGCTCTGTCTCAAAAAAAAAAAAAAAGAAAGAAACAGCAGCTGAGGCTCTGCACCTGTAGCTCAGCGGCTAGGGCGCCCGCCACGTACAATAGAGCTGGTGGGTTTGAACCCAGCCCGGGTCTGCCAAACAGCAATGACAGCTACAAACGAAAAATAGCCGGGTGTTGTGGCAGGCGCTGGGTAGCCCCAGCTATTTGGGAGGCTGAGGCAAGAGAATCACTTAAGCCCAAGAGTTTGAGGTTGCTGTGAGCAGTGACTACACGGCACTCTACCGGGGGTGACATAGTGAGACTCTGTGTCACAAAACAAAACAGCAGCCTATTCTGCCGCCTATTTCTAACAGTTTTAGACATTTGTTAGTACATAGTATTCTAAAGGTAAAACTTAATGTTTTCTTTTTTCCCCCATGTCTTTTTCACAGATCGAAACCTCTAATCAGCATCATGGAGGTGGGTTTTTGACCTTAAGAAAATGTTTTTTGTTTCTTTATCCTGGGAACATAGATGGCTCTAACATGGCAACTCTCACTGTATGAAGGACATTAATCAGGGTTGCATTTCAGCAGGCAAAGAATAATCCTATAGGGTCCCTTTCCCTTCTCCTGTGGAGTGGCAAGAAGAAGGTGTGTGGTCTCAGGTGTGGCTCTGCCACATCATTGGTATGATGGGATGGAGGCAGCTGGTTACCCACACCACCTGCAAGGCTTTCATCTTTCTTCTGCCATTTCCACATTGGGTATCTCTGCTGAAAAGATGGCCTTTAAAAGTGAACCACTCTCTTCCTTTGCATAGCAATTACTTTATTCTTTAGCCAGAAGAGACAGTTCTGCAGATGTCCCATTTCTTCAACCTCTTGTTCAGCTTCAGTGTGTAGGCACTGTGTTTGCCTTTTAGAAGCTCCCAGTCTACTAGGGGGGAGAAATGGAAGGAGATTGTTATAACTTATTATAAAGATACTATAATAGATGTATCTACAAGGAGAGCCAGAAGCTTAAAATGGCCACACCTGTATTCCCAACACTGAGAGGCTAAGATAGGAGGATGGCTTGAGCCCAGGAGTAAAAGACCAGCCTGGACATCATAACAAGATCCCACCTCTAAAAAATATTAGCCAGGAGTAGTGGCACATGCCTCCATTCCCTGTTACTTGGGAGGCTGAGGCAGGAGGGACACTTAAGCCCAGGAGTTTGAGGGTACAGTGGTCTATGAATGGGCCACTACATTCCAGCCTGGGAACACAGTAAGACCCCTGTTTCTTTAAAAAAAAAAAAAAAAGAGAGAGAGAGAGAAAGAAAAGAAAAAAGAAGAAGAAGAAGCATGAAAGTATCTTCAGTTGGAGTCCAGAAGTAGAAAATCTAGCTTTCTGATGAAATTCTGCTACCCAGGGTACCTTGATGCTGAAAACCCATTCAAATCTCCTATTCTATTCTAGGATAGGGAAAATGATTTGAGAGAGTACCAGAGCGGTTTAGTAATCTACCCATTCACATAGTTACTAAACAGTAGATCCAGGACCTAAACTCTAACAGTCATGTTTTGCTTAACGAAGGGATACAATCTGACAAATTCTTAGGTGACCTTGCTGTTACGAGAACATCATGGAGTACACTTACATAAACCTAGATGAAATAGCCTACTACATACCTAGGCTATATGATATATAAACCTGTATAGCATGTTACTGTACTGAATACTATAGACAAGTGTCACACAATGTTAAGTATTTGTGGGTGGCGCCTGTGGCTCGTGGGTAGGGCGCCAGCCTCATATACTGAGGGTAGTGGATTTGAATTCAGCCCCGGCCAAACTGCAACAAAAAAAATAGCCAGGCGTTGTGGTGGGTGCCTATAGTCCCAGCTACACAGGAGGCTGAGGCAGGAGAATTGCCTAAGCCCAGGAGTTGGAGGTTGCTGTGAGCTGTGACGCCATAGCACTCTACCGATGGCGATAAAGTGAGACTCTGTCTCTAAAAAAAAAAAAAAGTATTTGTATATCTAAATATATCTAAGCATAGAAAAGGTGCAGTAAAAAATATGGTATTATAATCTTAAGGGACTACCATTAAGGTGGAAGTGGTCTGTCTTTGATCGAAATGTTGTACCAACATTTTTTTCCTCTAAGGTTTTATGAGCACTAATGGGACAAATTCTAATGGGATATATACTTTTTTGTAATTCTCTTTGAAGAATTTTCTGCAGCTACTTTAAAAAAAAAAAAAAAGGCCTAAGGCCAGATGTGGTAGCTCATGCCTGTAATCCTAGTACTCTGGTTGGATTGCTTGAGTTCAGGAGTTCAAGACCAGCCTGAGTAATACCAAGACCTTCTACTACAAATAGAAAAACTGAGGCAAGAGGATTGCTTGAGCACAAGAACTTAAGGTTGCTGTGAACTATAATGTCATGGTGCTCTAGTCAGGGTGCCATATTGAGATTCTGTTCCCCCCCCACACACACACACAAAACTGACCTATACAGCAGAAGTTAGACAAATTTGGTGATGAAATCTGTTTAATTGAAGTACATTTACTGACCTTTTTCTTTTCTTCCTTTTTTTTTTCAGGTTTGAAAATGCCTGATTTGGAAAAGACTAATTCTAAACACTGAGCTTTTTTTCTTTTTAATATTGATATGCTTGTTTATTTCATGCACAAAATTTAGGAAGTTATGATGATGTCCTCTTTATAATTCTATGTTGTGCAGGCCTAAACCTAGGCTAGACACTCTAAACCTCTGGGTGAGCTCAAATCCTCTGGTTTTAGGGTAAGGACTGGCAAGTTAGGTGGGAAGGAAAGAATTTTCATGTTCAACATCAATAGCTTGATCAAATCTGAACTCTGCAATCTTTTCTGCACACAAAGCTGGATAGTATGACAGTTATACCTATTCAAGTTAACCCCAATCTGCATACTTTGCTTTTTAGAAATATAGAAAATAATGATATTCAATATTTAGAAATATTGGCAGGACATTGGAAATTTTTTATAATGGATTTTTCTCATATAAAATTCATTTTTACATCTGTTAAAGTGAGGCATGATTGACAGATTTTGTGTTATTAATTAAAACAATGGTAAAACTTGATGTGTTCACTTTCTTATGTATAATTCCCCTTCTTACCCCTTTGTTTTCAGGGAAACAGTCTTCCAGTATCACTTGGTGAAGGGTTCAGCTCACAATGGAAAGGGCTTCAGTGATCTGCATTTTTACAGATGAGGAATCTTATGCCCAGAGAAGTTAAATGTCTTAGTCGGGGTAACAGCCATACTGGGAGCCCATGCTTCTATATTCTAGCCAGAGTTCTTTTCTGTTGGCCAAAACATATGGAGTATGCAGACTTGTTAAGAAGGAGCAAAATTATCTAGAAGATTTAATATTTTAGTAAGCAATAGATATACATTGCTTACATACATAGATGTTCCCGGGTATCTAGGACACCATGGGGGATTGGTTCCAGGACACCCCATGGCTACCAAAATCCATAAACGTTCAAGTCCCTTATATAAAATATTATAGTATTTGTATATAACCTATGCCTATCCTTCCATATAAGTTACTTAAACAATACATAATACAATGTAAATATTTGTGATACTATATTGTTTTATAGTGGTTCTCAACGTGTGGGTCGTGACCCCTCTTTAACAATGAAAATACATTGTGGCATTAGGAAGGTTGAGAACCACTGATTTAGAGACATAATAACAAGAAAAATATGTCTGTACATATTCAGTACAGATACAACTATCTTATTTTTTAAAAAATGTTTTTGATCCATGGTTGGTTGAATCCATGAATGTGGAACCCATGGATATGGAAGGCCAACTATACTTAAAAAATACTAGCTTTGAAAATGTCAAGGTATTATCAAAAGTTCAGGCCTTATGGCTCAGAGCCTGTAGCTTAGGAGCTAGGGCACCAGGGACATTCACTGGGGCTGGCAGGCTTAAACCCAGCTGGGGCCTGCCAAACAACAATGACAAATGCAACAAAAAACTAGCCAGGCATTGTGGCGAGTGAATCACTTAAGCCAGTGGTTCTCAACCTGTGGGTTGTGACCCCTTCGTAACAATGAAAATACGTTGTGGCACAAGGAAGGTTGAGGACCACTGGTTAAGCCCAAAAGTTTGAGGTTGTCGTGATCTGGGATGCCACAGCACTCTACCAAGGGCGACATAGTGAGACTCTGTCTCAAAATAAATAAATAAATAAATAAAAATAGGACATTTACATTGGCAGAAAAAAAGAAACCTTGTTAATACCACCCAGACATAAAAGCTCATCAGTGTTCATTTTGCTGTGGCTACCTTTTCAGAAGATTTTTCATTTTTGTATCATCTTTTCAAAAGTGGTTATTGTTAAACAAAACTACGTTTCTTACTTTTCCTATCCCTAAGAAAACATGTCATGAATGGAAACAATACAGAGAATTGGCTAAATCTTGTCTTTTCTCATTTTTGTGACATCTGCTTTCACTTTTTGAGATGTTGCTTTTCATTTGTCTATCTTATATTGTAAATCCTTGAAGTAAAATCCAAGGTCTTTAACAAAATAAATATCTTGCTTGTGATGTAGCCATCAAGATTTTAGGGGCAAAAATTAACCTTGTTTTTCTCTGGAGTCTGCAACAAATTGAAAACTTAATGTTTGGACCCTAGATATCTTAAAAGAAAGCATAAAGTATCTGTTAAGTACCTTCGTGGGAAACTTTGTGCATAAAAGCTATTTTGATTCTTGGGAGAGTTACAAGAAGGGCTGACAGAAAAAAATTAGTTAAAAGTGGAGTATGTACCCAGCACTTGCTGTGCATTAAACTCTATACACCTCTTCTCGTTAGTTGGATGCAGTTATCCATTTTCTTTAGTACTCACCAACATAGATGGTTAAAAAGTCTTAAGAAACTGTGGGCCCAGGAATGTGGCTCATGGCTGTAATCCTAGCACGCTGGGAGGCTGAGGTGGGCAGATCCATTGAGCTTACCAGTTCCAGACCAACCTGAGCATGAGCGAGACGCCTCCCCAATCTCTAAAAAAATAGCTGGGCATTGTGGTGGTGCCTGTAGTCCCAGCTACTCAGGAGGCTGAGGCAAGAGGATCTCTTGAGCCCAAGAATTTGAAGTTGCTGTGAACTATGACACCATGGCACTGTACCAAGGACGACAAAGTGAGACTCTATCTCAAAAAGAAAAAAAGAAAAGAAATTGAGGATAATATATATTTTTGGTAAAACACACAGGCCGAACTAAAGCCCACAATGATATGTAGCCCTCTCCTCTTCCCATGGACCGCTTTCTCTCTTTTCTGTTTTTACTCAGAAAAACCACAGAGGACTTTTGCTGCTGTACAAAGACAGTATCGTTTTAAGTGATTTTCAAGTTATCTGTTACGGTTTGAACGTTTGTCCCCTCTGAAACTTGTGTTGAAATTTAATCCTCAATGTAACATTATTAAGAGGTAGGGCTTTAAGAGGTGACTGGGTGAGCAGGGCTCTGGGTCAATGGATTAATGGTTTGTCAATGGAGTGCATTAGTTACCACAAGAGTGGGCCTGTTGTAAACACCAGTTTGACTCTTTCTCATGAGCCTCTCTTGCCTTGTGGTGCCTTTATAACCATGGTGTGAGGCAGCTGACCAGACGTAGCTCCTCAACCTTTAACTTCCCAGACACCAGAATTGTAAGAAATAAATTTCTTTTCTTTATAAACTACCCAGTCTCAAATAGTCTATTTTAGCATCAGAAAACAGACTAAGGCAATAACCTTAGCTATTGGCAAATTTGTATGCCATTTTCATCATCTGAAAAGTCAGTATCTTTGGAGTTCTTGTAGCTAAGGATTTAGATGCAAGTGAGAGGTTAAAAAGATGCTCCTAGGAGAAAACAGTAAGGGAATGCAGGGATGAAGGACAGGGAATGTGAAGAAGCCAAGTGAGGGTGTGATTTCAGAAGTCCCACACTAGCTTCCTCACATAGGAAGCGCTCAGTGGTTCTCAACCTTCCTAATGCCGTGATGTATTTTCATTGTTACAAAGGGGTCGCGATCCACAGGTTGAGAACTGCTGCTCTAGAACAAAGAACACACCTCAGAGCTCAACCTGCCTTAACACAAAGGAGCTCGGCTTTGGTACTCCACATCAGTCTGCCTTTGGTTATATAGGGTTATAGAATAGAGTGAAATATAAAACTTTCAGATACTTCCAATGTCTGAGGGTAATCTGCAGGTGCTAGCTGTAAGCAGCAAAATATGCAAAACCTGGGGACTGGCTCATAGAGTCAGATCTGGCTGAAGTTTCAGCTCTACCATGTGTTTCCTGCTAAGTTCCTCTGCTGGGCCCAAAACACATGGCAATCCCAAACTCCTATTACAAATTCAATGCTTCTAAGCAGTTAGCATTAAAGTGTGAATGCCACTGGACTCAGACCTGAGTTTGAATTCTAATTCCACAAAAGGTATTGAAAAAAATCATATTATTGACATGATGCTTTGTTCCCATAGCCACAAAATGGGATAATTATTCCTATATCATAAAATGTATTCATTGCACCAATAATTTACTCAATCATTTGATCAGTAAATATGGAGTATCAGCTCAGCGCCTGTAGCTCAAGCAGCTAAGGTGCCAGCCACATACACCTGAGCTGGCAAGTTCAAATTCAGTCTGGTCCTGCCAAACAACAATGGTGGCTTGCAACCAAAAAAATAGCTGGGCATTGTGGCAGGTGCCTGTAATCCCAGCTACTTGCGAGGCAGAGGCAGGAGAATTGCTTGAGCCCAATAGTTGGAGGTTGCTGTGAGCTGTGATGTCATGGTACTCTACCTAGGGTGACAGCTTAAGGCTCTGTCTCAAAATAAATAAATAATAATAAATAAATAAACAAATAAGGAGTGTCTACTCTATGCCAGGCATTATTTCTCTGCTGTTCTGAAAAGAGGATGCGATGAAAAGGGATTTATAAGATGTAAGTCTCTAGGCAACTGTTTTTACTTCCTGTGGTTCATCATATTCATAGCTCATTAGAGTAATTAACACAGCAGGGAGACATAGTATGGGTATCTCTTATCTGAAAAGCCTGGGATCAGAGTGTTTGGATTTCTGATTTTTATTTTTTTAATTTTGAATATTTGCATTATGTTTATCAGTTGAGTTTCCCTAATCTGAAAATCCAAAATTAAAAATGCTCCAATGAGGCTCGGTGCCTGTGGCTCAGCGGGCTAAGGTGCCAGCCCCGTACACCTGAGCTGGCGGGTTCGAATCCAGCCTGGGCCTGCCAAACAACAATGATGGCTGCAACCAAAAAATGGCCGGGTGTCGTTGCGGGCACCTGCAGTCCCAGCTACTTGGGAGGCGGACGCAAGAGACTTGCTTGAGCCCAGGAATTGGAGGTTGCTGTGAGCTATGATGCCACAACACTCTATCCAGGGTGACAGCTTGAGGCTCTGTCTAAAAAAAAAAAAAAAAAATGCTCCAATGAGCATTTTGTTTTAGAATCATGTTGGCTCTCCAAAAGTTTGAGATTTTGGAGCATTTTTATTTCAGGTTTTCAGATTAGGGAAAAACTTCCCAGTTTTAAAACTTCTTGGCATTGAGCAGGTGAAAAATGAAATTATCAATAATCCCTTCCTCTAAACTAAAGGGTTTTAGGTAACAAGCTGGTCCTCATTCACGCTAAATACTTCCTCAAGAGTAGGTATGCAGGCAGAGCTCTTTTCCATCAGCCTCAGGATTTCAGAGAATGACCTTTATATTCAGGGAATTCAAGAAATTTAACTGCATTCACAGGAGCTTCTAAAGCTTTGTTGAAATTCATCCTCATTCATCTCTCTTAAACTTTCCTGGCCTCAGTGTTCTTACCTCTAAAATGAAGGAATTTCAGCCACTAACTAGTCATGGCACAGTATGACAGGGTCTCATTATACAAGCTCAGGACTGGCAGACTGAGGTTGGGGGCCCAGTCCCCAAGTCTCCAGTGTAGATTAGAGGTTTCAACTCCAATGATAAACAATATCCTTCTTTTCCCCAACACCCCCTTTTTATAACAAATGTTTTGTGGTGTCTTTTTTGTGAACATGATCATGAAAGTCAAGTAATTTATTCTGTGAATGCTCTAGCCAGGTTTCACTAGCTGGTGTAAAGGAAGTGCCAGACAATTGCACCTGGCCCAGGATTTCTGTGAACTGGTGGCATTGAAGACAGGGTCTATGCCTCAGATTCAGATATGGTATTGCTGGCTCTGATGTGATTCTCTGAAATGGTGAAAATCTCTAGGTAAAACCCCCCAAACAAACAAAAAGTCAACATACATCTTCCTTTAAATTGCCTGGTAATGCATTGTATTCAGTGTATATGAGCCTGGGGTCACTAAATATTCAAGAAATGAAATAGTTGAAAGATAAAACAGGTTATTACATGTGATTGTAAACCCAGATTATAAGCAGGTTCTTCATATACACTATATACAGTGTGTTTCTATGTAAGCCGGGACCTCTGGCCCTCAGCCTCTATCTGGGGTGTCCAACCTTTTTTTTTCTCTCTGCTAAACATTGGAAGAATAAGAGTTGTCTTGGGCCACACATTAAATACATAAACCCTAATGAAAGCTGATTAGAGGAAGAAAAAGATCCATGCATTCGTTTCACAGTATCCTACACCACAGATCAGCAAAAAGTGTACTTACAAAGTCAGCATGCGGCCCACGGGGTAATAGGTTGAACACCCCTGCATAGCATAGATAAATACTCCAAGTAACCTCATCATTGGAACAACCAAAAATAGCCCTATTAATCTCTAAAACACCCCGTAGTAAAGTTATTGCCTCCACTGACAATCACTTGTCCACAGAGAGCGCAAAGTTGCTGAACCAGTAACTGCGGGGGGTGGGAGCGGCGGTGGGGGTGGGGGGTTAGGTGAAGGAAGTTACTCCACCCTTCTCCTTTCTCGGAAAGCACCAGGCTTCCAAGAAAGAGGAAACATTGGGCCCTTTTCTAATCTGAAACAGCACTTTTTGCCTAGAAACCAGTGACGTGACATCCTGAGCTCGAATTTTGATTGGGCAGTTGAGAGGCTGTAAAAGGGAATTAAATCTAGGGGTGAGGTGGGGAAGAATCCGTGCTTTACGGAATCCATTTGTGAGTGTTTGCATTGTATGACTCCCAACTTCGAGACCTTGGCCCCGCTGGGTAGGCGTCGTGGGCAGCTTGTGCGCGTCCACTGTGAGTACTCTCTCCCCCGCTGCCCCTTCCCTATGCTTCTCTCAGGTATTTTTGTTTTTTTGAGACAGAGTCTCACTTTGTCGCCCCCGGTAGAGTTCTGTAGCGTCACAGCTCACAGCAACCTCCAACTCCTGGGCTCAAGTGATCCTCTTGCCTCAGCCTCCTAAGTAGTTGGGACTACAAGCGCCCGCCACCACGCTCGGCTATTTTTAGAGATGGGGTCTTGTTCGTAACTGAACTCTTAACAAGCAATCCATCTGACTTGGCCTCTCAGAGTGCTAGGATTTAAGGCATGAGCAACCGTACCCAGCCCACACAACACATTTAAAGTATACTATTCAGTGGGTTTTAGTGTATTCTACAGGGTTGTGTAACCATCGCCTCAATTTTATTTTATTTTTTTTTGCAGTTTTGGGGCAGTTTTTGACTGGAGGCAGGTTTGAATCCGCCACCTCCAGTGTATGGGGCCGGCGCCCTACTCTTTTGAGCCACAGGTGCTGCCCACCATCACCTCAATTTTAGAACATTTTCATCACCTCTCCTCCAAAGAAACACTATATCTATTAACAACCACTTCCCATTTCTCCCAAATCCCTCAGCCCTGGGAATCCACTAATTTGTCTCTATGGATTTGCCTATTCTTGACATTTCATATAAATAGAAACATACAATATGTGTCTTGGACTATTTTTCAAGATCATCCATATTGTAGCAAGTATCAGGTACAATATGATATATCTGATCATACAGGACAGACATAGAATATGATGTATCTTTCAAATAATGAAAGATACATTCATTCTTTGAAATGCTGAATAATACTCTCTATATAAAGTTGTGTTTATCCACTCATCTATTATGAATAATGTCATCAATATTCATGCATAAGTTTTTGGTGTGGATATAACTTTTCAGTTCTCTTGGGCATATATCTGGGAGTGGAGTTACTGGGTGATACGGTAACTATGTTTAACCTTTTGACAAACTGCTTGTTTTGTCAGAGCTGTTTTCCAGAGCTAAATGTACTATTCTGCATTCCCACTGGCAGTGTATGAGAGTTCCATTTTTTCTACAACTTCACCAACACTATTTTCTGTCTGTTTGAATATAGCCATTCTAGAGGGTATAAAATGGTACCTCTTTATGGTGTTGATTTTCATGTCATAATGATTAATGATGCACTAATTTTAAATTACAAACTAATTAATATATATGTATATGTTTTGAGACAGCTTCACTCTGTTGCCCACGCTAGAGTGCTGTACATCCCCCTAGCTCACAGCAACCTCTAACTTCTCGATTCAAGTGATCCTCCTGCCTCAGCCTCCTCCTCTAGTCCTCACCACAATGCCTGGCTAATTTTTCTATTTTTAGTAGAGATGGGGGTCTTGCTCTTGCTTAGGCTGGTCTAGTATTCCTGCGCTCAAAGAATCCTTGCACCTCAACCTTCCAGAGTGCTAGGATGACAGTCATGAACCACCATACCCAGCCTAAACTAATTAATTTTAAAAGGATTTATATGCTATGATTTTGAGAACTTAAATAACTTCTAGGTCATGTGCCCAAAAGTTGAAGAATAAACCAAATCTCTCTGTAGCTTAATGATTGAACTCCATCCCCTCTTTCCTGGAACAGAATCTGGACAAAAATTTTTCAAAACTCTGCACTTGTTTCCTGTGTTAGAAAGAGAATCCTGAACAAGTTGAACTTGCAAGTAGAGTAAGTGGTTCATTTCTTATTTACTATTAGAAACTCAAATGTGTAAGGAGCTTCTTGGTCTATTTTTACTTTGTAAAAAGATGAATGCTTCTTTGAGATCCTCATAATGGCTCTTGGATAAAGTAGTGACCCTTCTTAGTGTTTAATGATGCTGTACTGTTGTACTTTTCTTCATATAAGTGCCCCCTCGGATTCTTACTACCTCCTCCTCACTACCATCAGGACATTGAATGGGGAGGGGCAATCAGTTTCAAGAGGAATGGTGGTCTCCAAACTTTGTTTAAATGCATAACCATTAAAAATTTTGGTATTCATTTCTATATATAATCTTTACATTTTATACATATACATATATTACTCTCATATATACTACCATACAATCTTATTTTAGACATTACTAAAGTTTAATTTTTTTCTCTCATTTTTTTTTCAGTTAAAAATTCAGATTGAGTTGTCTTAGAAGTGGCTCCAAGAAGATTTCTCCCCCTGTGTCAGCACAACAGTTGTGAAGGTGAAGACAGGACTGGAACCCGAATAAGAGTTCAAATATACTGGGAAATCTGAGCTCTAATTCTTTTTTTTTTTTTGAGACAGAGCCTCAAGCTGTCACCCTGGGTAGAGTGCCGTGGCATCACAGCTCACAGCAACCTCCAATTCCTGGGCTCAAGCCAGTCTCTTGTCTCCGCCTCCCAAGTAGCTGGGACTACAGGCGCCCGCCACAACGCCCGGCCATTTTTTGGTTGCAGCCGTCATTGTTGTTTGGCGGGCCCTGGGGCTGGATTCGAACCCGCCAGCTCAGATGTACGTGGCTGGCGCCTTAGCCCGTTGAGCCACAGGCACCGAGCCAGAAGTTTAGATTTTATATCAAAGTGTTATCCAGGTGTTGGTTTTAGGTAAGATGATTTGTTTTGATAAAAGACACCTTATTAAGTAGGGCACTAAAAGAGGACTGGAGGCAATCAAGGCAAGGGTACTGCTGAGGTTCAGTTGAACTAAGGTGCAGCAGAACAAGAGAATAGTGAGATTGAATATATATTTTGGAGATAAAATTGTTAGTATTTTGCTGATGGGTTAGATATGAGGTGAGGAAGATATCAGGAAGTGAGAAAAAGGTTAGGATCAAGGAGGATTCTTTGTATTTTTGGCTTGAATAACTGAATGGATGGTGGAATACATTATTGACAGAAATACAGATCTGGAAGAGGGCAGGGAATTACGAGTACTGTTTTAGAGATGTTAAAAGTTTGAGGTAAGTGTCTGACTTCCAAATGGAGAAATCTAAAATATACACCTACACATTAGGTTCTAGAGATGACAGAAATGATCCAGACACAGATATAGAGTAATACACAGTTGACCCCTATTATCAATGGATTCTGTGCTAGTGAATTTGCCTACAAAAATTTATTTGTAACCAGTTAGGATGTTGTTAGACTCAAAATCAATACCTGTGTGCTCATGGTCATTTGTGGAAATGCACAGAGTTGCAAAAAATTTGAGTCCTCCTATAGGCACATTTCCAGCTGAGGTCAAAGGAACACTCTTATTTCAGCTCTCATAACTGTAAACAAGTGTCCTTTTGGAGGTCTATTTACTGTTACATACTTTGCATTTTTATGCTTTCTGTTGATAATTTCACTGTTTAAAATGATCTCCAACTGTAGTACTGAAGTATCATCTAGTGTTCCTAAGTGTATGAAGGTTGTAAAATACCTTACAAAGAAAATGTGTACATTAAATAAGCTATGGTTCTAGTGCTGCTGGTAATGAGTTCAATGTTAATGAATCAAGCATACTCTTAATATGCTTTAAAAATAAACTAACATAACATATGTTAATGTCTTTAAAAATAAACTAACATAAAATAAGGGAATGTAATGACTGGCTGATGAAAATACTGTGGCCAGAGGCTTGTAGGAACCTAACTTTGGTTTTCCCTTGCAGCACTAGTTCAGTACTGACTAATTCAAAGTTTGTGGCATCTTTACAAAACTACTGCAAATAATAACTATGTTAAAGAAAAAAATATTAAAACAACAAATTCACCATATTGATCTGTTAGATTACTTTTTTTAAGTGGCAGGGTTTTACTATATTGCACAGGCTGGTCTCAAATTCTGTGCTTCAGGTGATCCTCCCACCTTGACCTCCTAAAGTGTTGGGATTCCAAGTGTAAAACACCATGAGGCCTTTCATTACTATTTATAAAGTACCTTTTATGTGTGTAAATGACTAGCACTGTGCTGTATGGCAGTAATACGGATTAACAGATGCTCATATGCTTGCTGAATGACTATTAGAACCACATTAAATGGTGACATTACACCATTTTGATCTAAAAATACAGCAACTGCACAGTTTCTATAGTAGGTGTTATAAGGAACATATAACTAGCTCAGGAGCTAAAGAAGGCTTTATAGTTGAAGCAGTATAGCTGAGCCATGAAGGACAGGGAGAAACTGTTATAGAGATAGAAGGACCTTTTAATGATGAAAATAAGAAGATTGTAAGACAAAGATATCAAGCTAAGCAGAACTGTTTCTTGCCTCAGCAGTAATGGTGAGAAACAAGTCTAAGGTGGGATTAGGTCATGAAGAGATTTGAGTGCCATATTATAGACTCTGTTTGATTTTATTCAACAGTAGGGGAACTTCTGACAATAATAGTCTCCAACCTTTTTGGCACCAGGAACTGGCGTCATGGAAGAATTTTTTGATGGAGAATGTGTGGGGGAATGGATTAGAATCTCACAAGGAGTGTGTAACCTAGATCCCTTGCACGCACAAGCAGGGTTACTAGCAGGATTCCAGCCTATAGAAGGTGGAGCACAGGTGGTGATGCAAGTGATGGGGAACAAATGTAAATACAGACAAAGCTTTGCTCACTTGCCCACAGCCCACCTTCTTCTGCTTCTTAATAGGCCACACACCAGTAATGGTAGGTGGGTGTGATGGGTTGGGGTGGGGGTGTGTGTTAAGGGGCAAAGAATGAAAAGATGTGAACATGAAAGTCGTATGATCAGGGCTAGGTTTCAAAATATTCAACTGACATGAGTGGGTAGAAAAGATTAGCAACAAGACACCGGAAGCAGGAAAACCAGGTAGGACATTAGACCAGTCTAAGCAAAAGGTAATAGAAGTCCTAAAGTAGAGCAGTGGCACTGAAACTGGAACAGAAGTAATGACTACATAAGACATTACATATACTCTGAGAATCTCGCACTTATGTGATTTCATTGTTGTACAAACATCACAGAGTGTAGTTACACAAACCTAGATGGTATAGTCTACTACACACATAGGTTATATGGTACAGCCTTTGCTCCTTGGTTACAAACCTGTATAGCATGTTACTGTGCTAAATAATGTAGGCAACTGTGACACAATGGCAAGTATTTGTGTATCTAACCACAGAAAAGGTACAGTAAAAATATTATACTTTTGTGGGGCCACATCATACATAGGGTCCACTGTTGACTGAAATATAATTATGAGCACATTACTGTAATACATATATTAGAATGGACCTCACAAAATGATAGCCAGATGAGGCAAACAGCCATCTTCTATTGCAGAAATAAAATGTTTGCTCAAATATCTATTTACCAGGCATAAAGGAGTAAGCTGTATAAATATTTTAGTGGGACACTTTATTATACTTTCAGTAATTATTATTTTGAGTTCCAAGCACTGTGCAAGGTTATATAGTAGCAAACAAGAGGCAACACTCTTTTACTATCCATGCTAAGCTATATTGACAATTATACTAGAGAAAATCTTTATGAAAACAAATACACTAATATATGACTATACACTAATATCTGAATTACTTGTTCACTAAAATGAGCAACAATACAGAGCAACGATTATTACATACCAGTTATCTGAGCTCTCACATGAATCTCATCATTATTCAGATAAAAAAATCAAGCAAAAGGCGGCCCAGGTAGCTCAGTTGGTAGAGCGCCAGTCACATAAACTGTGGCTGGTGGGTTTGAGCCTGGACTGGACCTGCTAAACAACAATGACAACTGCAAACAAAAAATAGTCAGTCTTTGTGGCAGGTACCTGTAGTCCCAGGGTTCAAACCCAGCCCTGGCCAAAAAAAAAAAAAAAAAAAAAAGAATGATGGCTTCTCTGGGCAGTGCCTGTGGCTCAGTGAGTAGGGCACCGGCCTCATATACCGAGGGTGGTGGGTTCAAACCCAGCCCCAGCCGAACTGCAATAGGAAAGTAGCTGAGCATTGTGGCGGGCGGCTGTAGTCCCAGTTACTCGGGAGGCTGAGACAAGAGAATTGCCTAAGCCCAGGAGCTGGAGGTTGCTGTGAGCTTTGTAGCAATAGCAAACTACCAAGGGCAAAAAAGTTATTATCTGTCTCTTTAAAAAAAAAAAAAAAAAAAAAAAAAAGCAGAAAAGTATTTGCGGAGTGCCTATGGAATGCCTGCACCAAACTAGGTGCCATGAAAAAATACATATAACGATGATTTCCAAAAATGGCAAGAACTAAGTCCAATGAAAAAAATGCCCTTTTAATAAGGGAGTAAAACACAATTTGTACTCTAAAAGACATATGACAAGGTTTTATTAGAGGATAAAAACCATTTTTATAAAATAATTTCCAAAAATGCTTAGGCTGAAGTAAATACAGATTTTAAAAAGTTAACTACTACCTTCTCTACAAATAAAAACCAATTAGAAGGCAGCGCCTGTAGCTCTATGGGTAGGGTGCTGGCTACATACACCGAGACTGATGGGTTTGAATCTAGCCTGGGCCAGCTAAAAAACAATGAAAAAAAAAAAAAAAAAAAAAAAAAACCCTCCAAACTAAGAAGAGTGAAAGCCAGCTAAAATTAAAAAAGCAAAAAACAAACAAACAAACAAAACACAACAATGACAACTGCAACAAGAAAAATAGCTGGGCTCGGCGCCTGTGGCTCAAGCGGCTAAGGTGCCAGCCACATACACCTAAGCTGGCGGGTTCGAATCCAGCCTGGGCCCGCCAAACAACAATGATGGCTACAACAAAAAATAGCCAGGCATCATAGTGGGTGCCTGTTGTCCCAGAGACTTGGGAGGCAGAGGCAGAAGAATCGCTTGAGCCTAGGAGTTGGAGGTTGCTGTGAGCTGTGATTCCACACTACTCTACCCAGGGCGACAGCTTAAGAAAAAAAAAAATAAGCCGGGTGTTGTGGCAGGCGCCATAGTCCCATACTTGGGAGGCTGAGGCAAGAGAATCACTTATGCCCAAGAGTTTGAGGTTGCTGTAAGCTGTGATGCCACAGCACTCTACCCAGGGTGACAGCTTGAGACTCTATCTTAAAAAAAAATGTTTTTTTTTGAAAATGGGAGTAAAATTGGGATGACTTAAGAAAAAGCTAAAAGGCTTGCCGCCTGTGGCTCAACAGGCTAAGGTGCCAGCCACGTACACCTGAGTTGCCGGGTTTGAATTCAGCCTGGCCCGCCAAACAACAATGACAGCTGCAACCAAAAAATGGCCAGGTGTTGTGATGGGCGCCTGTAGTCCCAACTACTTGGGAGGCGGAGGCAGGAGACTTGCTTGAGCCTGGGAGTTGGAGGTTGCTGTGAGCTGTGATGCCAGGGTGACAGCTTGAGGCTCTGTCTCAAAAAAAAATTAAGAAAACGCTAAAAATAATGGAAAAGATGAAAGTAAAAATTATATTTAAGCAAAATGTTTTAAAACAATATGTAATGTCCTTTGAAAGAAACTATGGTAATTTACATCACTAAATCCACTTGAATCAAAGTATATCCTAAAATGTGTATCAGATGATATAGTGGTAAAGAGATGGATTATAAGATTATACCTAGCTCCACTTAAGAAATCTTATAGCTCTATTCTAGTGAGTGACTTTCAAACTAATAGGCAAAGATTCACCAACAAAACTTGTTAGAAATGTAGATTTCCTGCATCCAGCAAAGACTCTGAATTTACAAGATCTATGGTGGAGCTCAGGAATCTATTCATTTTAACAAGCTTTCAAAGTGACTGTATTGTAATTACCCAGAGATAACATTTGAAGAATCCTGTAGTATTTTAACTCATCTAAGATCTCTAACTTCTAAACAAGATAAGCTAAACAGAGCAAGGTTAAATGCCTACTCAAGCTCAGAGTTCCTCATTTCTGCCAGTCTGACAGCACTAAGTCTTCCTCTAATCCTGGCCCTGTACTGCCTCTCAGCTCCCTCCTACTATCTTGCTCCTACCCACTCTGAAAGCCACTTCTGTGAAAAAGCCTGTCAAGCCCACCCAGACCCACACTGAGGTTGTATTGTTAAATTTTCAAGTATATCTTTTCCCACAACTAGAACAAAAATAGCTCCAGGGAGAAACTGAGCTTTACTTTTGTATCTCCTTCACAGTGAGATATACTAATACTGTATTCTATTTTATTGCCTTCAATTTGTAGGCAGTATCTTACAAATTGAAGGCAATAAAATTACAAAATACTTCTTGGCCTTGTAAAACAGTAGTTTTTCTAACTATAGGTCAGTCTCACAATCAAATGTGAAACCAATTTTGTGGGTCACAAAAAAAAATATTAAAAAAACACAAAAAACAGTTTTGGCTCAGCGCCCGTAGCACAGTGGTCACGGCACAAGCTACATACAATGAAGGTGGAGAGTTTGAACCCGACCTGGGCCAGCTGAACAACTGCAACAAAAAAATAGCTGGCGTTGTGGTGGGTACCTGTAGTCCCAACTACTTGGGAGGCTGAGGCAAGAGAATTGCTTAAGTTCAAGAGTTTGAGGTTGCTGTGAGCTGTGATAGTGAGACATCGTGAGACCATGTCTCAAAAAAAACAAACAACCCCCCCCCAAAAAAACCAAAACAGTTTTGTGTATTGTTAAAATATTTCTTACTGTGGATTGCAGTCAAAAAAGTTAGAAAGCCACAATTTTGTAAATGTTAATTAAACTAAACTTCTCCAATACATCTTCAACATTGTGTAGGCAAAGATACTTTCCCACTTGATTAATACTCACCCATCCAGTCTTCCCAGTGTCTACTACTCAAATGTAACACTAGCTTTATTCATTTTCCATTTCCTTAATTCAGATGAAAAGGAGGAGAGGTTAAGTCTGAAGTCTAACGACCATTTTCCACCATATTGTATAAGCATTCACCAGTTTGTGTTCCTTCTTCAGATGAGTCATCTGAGCGTTATGATGCACTTCAGATGGGCTCTTGAAGCACCTGTTTCTTGACTCAAGTCTATTTGAAATTTTAGATGTCCCAAATAGGGCTTTGAAATTTTTATAACCTGCTTCAGAAATAGGCTTATGCTTAATGTGTGTTTTTCAAGATTACCTTTCCCCTCCACCCCTCACCCCCTTTTTGAGACACAGTCTCTCTCTGTCACGGGCTAGCATGCTGGGCTAGCACATCAGCTTGGCTCACAGGGTTCAAGTGATCCTCCTGCCTCAGCTTCTTGAGTACCTACGACTACAGGTATCCGTCACAATAACCAACTAATTTTTCTACTTTTAGTAGAAATAGAGTCTTGCTCTTGCTCAGGCTGGTCTCAAACTCCTGAGGTCCAGGAATATTCCCACATAGGTCTCCCAGAGCGTTAGGATTGCAGGCATGAGTCACTGCGCCTGGCCCTTCTTCCCTTACTTTGGAGCCAGGTTCTCTATTTCCACCATAACATTACTTTTTTTTTTCTTTAATTGTATTTTTATTTATTTTTTTATTACATCATTGCTGTGTACTTTAGTGCAATCATGGGGTACAATGTGCTGGCTTCATATACAATCTGAAATATTTTCATCAAACATTACTTTTGATAATCCTTGATGCTCTCTATAAATTTTTAAAATTTTTAAATTATGTATGCTCCAAATCGTTTCTATTTTCTCTTCTCCTAACTTAAGGGTATTCTCATTAACAAAATTGTGCCCATTTCTAGGTTTCATATGTATCTTACATCTCTTAATCAGCAGACAAAATGTGAATGCTTATGTAGGTCTAATACTGCACTGTGACCTGTCACATTTCTAATACAGTGTACTTTTTGTACTATTACCTACAATACTCTTAGTTTGAACTCAATCTCCATTTCCTCCAATAACTTTCCAGAAGACCTCCAATGGAATGTCTTCCAACCTCCACACATTTTGTTCAAACTTTATAGTACCTATCAGTCTATGTAAAATTATGAATCTGTCCCCGTGACTGACTCCCCTATGTGTATACCTCGCCTGCCCACCAAACACCAGAGCACACAGGAAGGCCCTGGTAATGGCTTACAGAACTGTACTGAGAAGGTAAAACACTTAATTCAGTGGATATAAAAATAGGTTAGAAGCTGTTTTCAATTCTGCACACACTTCCATAGTCTTAATTTGCTCAATTGTAAAGGCTTTTAAAAATATAAAATCCTATGATAGATATCATGGGAATGGCAATAAAGAATGCAGAAGTAAAATACGAAGGCTTGATAAAACTGATGTGATGCTCTTTGCATTTCCACACGTGGCTCTGTATATCGCTGCCTGAATTCCCCTCTCAGCTTTCACCATTCTGCCCCGTCATCCCCTTTCACTCTACTTCATAAACCTCCCACAGGGTAGGGCGTACCACAGACCACTTCGCAGAGCTCCTTCTTCTTCTCATAGCGCCATATACTCCGAAGTGTATTAGGTAACCGATTCTTTCTTGCCTTGCTTCTGTTCCGGTCTCGGTTGGCTACATTCACCAGAACATGAGTGGGCAACCATTTCCCTCTAACAGTCCCAACTAAAATGGAAGCGCGTCTAGACCTGGGCACCTTTAATCCTCTGTAAGCCCCGGAGTTTTTAGGTCACCGTATTTCCTCCACTGGCTACCGTCTCAATGCGACTTGAGATAGACATCGGTCTTCCAAGCGCAGTCCTTCCATAACTTCCGAGCCTTACGGTCCCACTACAAACTACCTCACAGGCCTTAAGGAAGGTTGGTACCTTACTCCAGCGGTCAAGTTTTCCGAAAAGGGATGGACCCCGGGGCACTTATTTGAAGGGACCCCCAGATGTTCTAACTTCCTTTCTGGAAACTGGTCTTCGCCACCGGTCCTATACTTCCTGGGTTTCCCCATTCGCCGAACAACACAGCCACCTACCACCTTCTCCTGCACTCTGGGAGCCGTGCCCCTCGACCAACCCCTCGCTTTCCCCTTCCCAGCTGAGGCTCGGCCTGCCCTAGCTCGGGGTCTGTCTTCTAGCCTGCCCGCCGCCCCAGCCCCTCGCCCCTACCCTCCCGCTTCTCCTCCCCGACTCACTTTGGGTTTCTCAGGCAGTTTCTTCCGGTTCTTCTTCTTTTGCTCCTCGCTTCTGAGGTTCTTCAGCAAAGCCAGGTCGTCAGGGGCCGCGGCCGGCGCGGCTGTCGCCTCCTCGCGTTTGCGGGGCGGGCTCCTTCGTTTCTTGCGGGCGCCGGCGCAAGCCGCGGCCCAACCGTAGCCCAGCAGTACCAGCAGGAGCAGCCCGAGCGCGCCCGTGCCCACCAGGATCACCCAGCCCGGGTACCGCTTCGGCTCCAGCCCCAGGTCGAGGCCCAGCTCGGTGCGCAGAAAGCCTAGGCCAACCGACAGCATTTCCCGCAGCCGGGCCGAGCCCTCTTCGGCCTTCTGGGCCAGCTCATCCTGCCAGCTCCGCGCAGCCATCTTCCCTCCTGTCAGGGGTACTCGCAGGATGACGCTGGGGCGCGGAGACGCCGTGGACTAGTCGAGGGAAGCGAGGAGGGGCTGGGCTGGGCTGGGCAGCCTCAGGCCGAGCGCATCGCGGCCGCCCCTCGCGCCAGAGCCGGGGATAGGCCGCTGTCGCCGCGGGGAGGGGAGAGGGGGTTCCCAGGTTCCCCCTAGTCAGCCTCACTCCGCCGCCGCCAGAAGGAGGGGGCAGGCGGGAGGGAGTGTCTCCAGCGGCCGCCGCTAAGCGGCGTCTCCGCGCCAGTGCCAGGCCCTGCTGTCCTCCCCGGGCGGAACAATGGCGGCTAGAGCCGCGATCCACGCCGCGCGCGGGGACGATCGCAGATCACGTGGACTCCGATGGGCGGGGCGTGGCCGTCACGTGTCCGTGGGCGTGGTCGGGCGGGCAGGGCGGTGTTGGAGCAAAAGCGCGGTTGTTGCGGTTGGCGGTGGCTCTTTGGTTGAGACGCGGATCCTGGGGGCGGGTGACCCTGGACTTGGGACTGGGAAGGGTTGTGTGGGAGACGCCTCTGCCAGGTGGCTGGTGGCGCAGAGCTAGGAGACTAGCGCTCTGAATGAGTGTGGGGGCGGACGGGTGGGAGGAGGGTGAAGAGGGAGGAACCAGGTCACCGGGTCTAGATCAAAGTCGACCCAGCAGGTGTAGGGCAGTGGTGTTGGGATGGAAGTGGCCTTTTCTCCCTGGGGACATTGGTCCGCTGGGTGCTTCTAGAGTGAACTCAGCGGATTCTGAACTGAAGCCGGACACTCATATTGCAGGGCCTAGGTTTAATTCACAAATTGGATATTTCTCAAAAGGGCCAACTGACATCCTGCGCGCTTGCCATTTGCCAGCCTGGCTAGGGCGCGTTCATTCATCCATTCTTTCTCCTCAGTGTTGTTAGTCCCCACTATTCACAAGTTGGAAAGCTGGTGGGCGGCTCTATTCATTTGTAGCTTTAATAAGAAATACGAGGAAGCACATTAGATTGTATTTACACGTAGAAGTAGCTTTTTTGTTGCGTTTAATTTTAAGCTTTTATACACCGCAAAAAGAGTTTTACTAAATCCTATTTTTATATTCTGCGTTGACCATCTGTGGGAATGCAGCGATAGAAGGAATGGAAATTGCCTTTTCAGATTTTTAATCACAAAGAAAATGTCCAGAGGGTGCTGATGGGTTTTAAAATTACATTTTTCTGTAAGAAAACGGTCATATCATTAAATGATAATTAGCATGTAAACAAGTGTCTTTTTTTTTTTTTTTTTAGATAAAGTCTCATTATTTCGCCCTCGGTAGAGTGCCTTGGCGTCACAGCTCACAGCAACCTCAAACTCTTGGGCTTAAGGGATTCTCTTGCCTTAGCTTCGCAAGTAGCTGGGACTACAGCCCCGCCACAACACCCGGCTATTTTTTGTTGGAGTTGTCATTGTTTTTTAGCTGGCCTGGGTCGGGTTCGGACCCGCCTGCCTCCGTGTATGTGACTGGCGCTGTAACCACTGTCCTACAGGCGCCCAGCCGTAAACAAGTGTCTTAATAGCACTAAATATGGGCTTTCTCAAAAGAATATGACACGGGTAATATTAGCACTGAATGCCAAAAATGTATTAGGAAGTATCTTGACCTACATTCCAATGGTATTGTAATGCATGCTGTGATTAATGGGTGGAAGGGAGTTTTGTAAATAACAAATAGTAAACATAAACTACTCTTGCTAAGTTTTATACAGGCTTATAATTATAGAATAAATTACAAGGCCAAAAACTTAGAAGATGTCATCAGGACCTGCTTTAACTCTTAAAAGTTACTAAATTACCCTTATATTTGTGAAATAAGACTTATAATCCTACCTGTATATTTTGGTTCCAGAGACATGAGGGTCATGATATTCTACAAAGTTCCACTGACTATTCTAGATTAACACCTGTGGATTTATGAATTATACTTTTGCAGTAATTATAGTGGGATATCCAGTTCCTTTGGTAGACTAGTAAATATTGATACAATAAAATCAATCACCTTTCTTTTTTCTGTGACTGTCCTTTAATCTTTAAAAAAAAAAGGGGTGGCTCCTGTGGCTCAGTGAGTAGGGTGCCAGCCCCATATACCAAGGGTGGCGGGTACAAACCCAGCCTCGGCAGAACTGCAACAAAAAAATAGCTGGGCATTGTGGCTGGTGCCTGTAGTCCCAGCTACTCGGGAGGCTGAGGCAAGAGAATCGCCTAAGCCCAAGCGCTGGAGGTTGCTGTGAGCTGTGTGACGCAATGGCACTCTACTGAGGGTGATAAAGTGAGACTCTGTCTCTTAAAAAAAAAAAATATATATATATATATATATATATACACACACACACACACACACACATATATATATATATAGGTATGGTTACTGTATTTGTAAATATAAAGATAAACTCATTTTTCTGTCTCTTTTTTTTGAGACAGAGCCTCAAGCTGTCACTATCACCCTGGATAGAGTGCTGTGGCATCACAGCTCACAGTAACCTCCAATTCCTGGGCTCAAGAGAGTCTCTTGCCTCTGTCTCCCAAGTAGCTGGGACTACAGGCGCCCGCCACAACACCTGGCCATTTTTGGGTTGAGACTTCATTGTTGTTTGGCAGGCCAGGGCTGGATTCGAACCCGCCAGCTCAGGTGTATGTGGCTGGCACCTTAGCCCGTTAAGCCACAGGCGCTGAGTCTGTCTTTTTTTTTTTTAATTTGAGACAGAGTCTCACTATGGGCCCTCAGTAGAGAGCTATGGCATCACAGCTCACAGCAACTTGCCTTAGTCTCCTGAGTAGCTGAGACTACAGGAGCCCATCACAATGCCTGGCTATTTTTTGGTTGTAGTTGTCATTGTTGTTTAGCAGGCCCAGGTTGGGTTTGAACTTGCTAGCCTCAGTGTATGTGGCCTGCACCCTCACCACTTACCTCCAGGCACCAGGGGCCCTCATTTTTCATATAAACTTTCTTGTTGTCTTTTCATGCGTTTACATTTTAAAAACAAAATGGAGTCATCTTTACTATTTACTAATTTGCACTTAATATGGGTCTGAATATGCATGTCAGCTACTAAAGCCTATTTAATAAACCCTACCATGAATACACCTATAGTCCCACAAAGTTAGCTTTATTCATTTGCAGCAGGGTGGAATTTAGGTAAAATTTAAATGAAGCAATGCTTTTAAAGGCTCAAAGCAAAGAATGTAAAGGAGTTAATATCAGGTCTGCCCTAAGCAGACTGGGAATCCTAATTCCTTGTAAGTAACAAAGTTAAGATGTGTTTAAAACCCCTTAACTGAAGTTTTGCACCTGGACTGGATGTAAGGACTTTATTCTAGGAGTGACCTATACATTGGCATGCCATTCAATAAAACGGAATGAACTATAAATATATGCAACAACATGGATAAATCTCAATGTAATTAGTTGACTGAAAGAAGCCAGACAAAAAAAGTATATATTTAAAAGAGTCCATTTATATAAAACTAGAACATGCAAACTAATCTATGGTGACAGAAAGCTAATTAGTTGTTATTTGAGGATGTGGGATGGGAGCAAGGAGATAGAGAGGGAGGGATTACCAAGAGGCACTAGGAAATTTTTGGGAGTGATGGATGTATTATTTTTATTGTGATGATGGTTTTACAGATACATGTTTATTTCAAAACTTACCAAATTGTATATTTTATGTTTTGCAGTTTAATTAGGTAGCATCAGCAATACTCCAGTAAAGAAGTTCAGAAGAGTTTTTAAAACTCATACGGCTTAGATCCTAACAAAAGTGAGATGACCGAATTCTATTTTCACTATTGGGATTTCAGACAAAGTTTTTGCCAATCTGTGATTTCATATAATAAGATTTTTTGATACTATATGTCTTGATGTTAATTAGCAAAAGTTTTTTCATATAGTTTTGTACGATAAATACAGTATTTTTTTTTTTTTTTGAGACAAGAGTCTCATTTTGTCACCCTTGGTAGAGTACTGTGGGGGTCACAGCTCATAGCAACCTTAAACTTTTGGGTTCAAAGGATTCTTTTGCCTCAGCCTCCTGAGTACATGGGACTACAGGCCTGCTACAAGGCCTGGATGCTTTTAGAGATGTGATCTTCCTCTTGCTGAGGTCGGTCTTGAACCTGTGAGTGCAGGCAGACCACCCACTTTGGCCTCCCAGAGAGCTAGGATTATAGCCATGAGCCACTGTACCCGGCCCTACAGTATCTTTTCTAATGACAAGCTAGCCTATTGTCTTTCTCTACTGTAGTTTAACATACTTTTTTTGCCATTAAATACAATTCTGTCATGAACAGACTTGTAACTAAACCTTTGTGAATATCCATGATTGCTTCCTGAGCTTCCAACAGTTAAATGTCATACCCTAGAGTCAGATTGACTGAACACAGACTAGAACCCAGACCTCCCACTGCTGTTGACTCTTGTCAGTATACAGTGTAGTCATTTCTTAGAGTAGTGCATGTATTGGTTTCCTCCGGCTGACCTAACAAAATATCACAGACTGGGTGGCTTAACCGATTTTGGAGCCTGGGAGTCCAAGTTAGGGTGGCAGTGTGGGTGAGTTCTAATAAGAGCCCTCTTCCTGTTTGCAGATGTCCCCTTTCTCACTGTGTTCTCTCATGAGGCAGAGAGAGAGCATGAGATGTCTCTGATATGCCTTCTCATAAGAATACGTTAATGTTATCATATCAAGACCCTACCTACTCTTGGGACCCCTAAAACCTTAATTCTTTAAAAGCCTTATCTCCAATTCAGTCACATTGGGGATTAGGGTTTCAGCAATGAGTTTTATAAGAGACAAACATTCAGACCATTGCAATATGGGAAGCTAACTTCCACTTAAGTAGCTTATGTTGAGGGGTAGTGAAGAAGAATGTTGGTTTGGGTCTTCAGAATGTAGATTCTTGCCATTATAACTACATTGTCACTAGATTATATACATTGGGGGATAATTTGACAGTAAGGCAGGAAACTATAGTTGAGTATGGCAAGAATTTTGAGATATGGTCAGGAAGGGGTTATATTCAGAATAAATCTAGTAAGAATTAGTAAATAATTGGCCAGGTGTGGTGGCTAATGCTGCTAATCCTAGCACTCTAGGAGGCTGAGGTGGGTGGATTTTGAGCTCAAGAGTTCCAGACCAGCCTGAACAAGAGTGAGACCATGTCTTTAGTAAAAATAGAAAAACTAACTGGGCATTGTGGTTAAGTAAGTTACCCACAATGCCCAGTTACTTGGGAGGCTGAGGCAAGAGAATACTTGAACCTAGGAGTTTGAGGTTGCTGTGAGCTATGATGCCATAGTACTCTACGCAGGGCCAAAAAGTGAGACTTTGTCTGAAAAAATAAAGTAAGGCTGGGCACAGTGGCCCACACCTGTAATCCTAGCACTTGGGAGGCCAAGGTGGGTGAATTGCCTGAGCTCACAGGTTCAAGACCAGCCAGAGCCAGAGTGAGACCTTTCTCTAAAAACAGCCAGATGTTGTGGCAGGTGCCTGTAGTCCCAGCTTCTTGGGAAGCTGAAGCAAGAGAATTGCTTAAGTCTAAGAGTTTGAGGTTGCTGTGAGCTGTGACATCATAGCACTCTACCCAGGATGACAAAGTGAGGCTCTGTCTCAAAAAAAAAAAAAAAAAAAGAAAAGAAAAAAAGGAAATTATCTGTGGAAGTATCCTCAGAATCCTAAAAAGCCCCCTATATTCTTCTTGCCAATCCATCTCTCTCCCACTCTCCCATCTTTGGTGTTCATTATTCCCATGCATGCTGTTATATTCTTACTAAACATGTATTCCACTAGGTGAATATACCACAATTCACTTTTGTTATCACTTTCATAGCCTCAGTGTTTCCACTGGCCTGAATACTGATGTTCCAGTGAGGAACAATTGATAAAATTCCAGTTTTTAGTTTCATTTAGATTCTTTTTTTTTTCTTAGAGTCAGAGTCTCACTTTGTTACCCTCAGAAATATAGGGGATTTTTTTTTAATTTTTTTTTTTTTGACAGAGTCTTACTTTTGTCACCCTTGGTAGAGTACCGTGGCATCATAGCTTACAGCAACCTGAAACTCTTAGGCTCCAGTGATTCTCTTCACTGAGAGCTGAGACTATAAGTGCCCACCACAACACCTGGCTATTTTTTTTTTTTTTTGAGATGAGGTCTCACTCTGGCTCAGGCTGGTCTCGAACCAGTGAACTCAGGGCAATCCACCTGCCTTGGCTTCCCAAGTGCTGGGATTACAGGCGTGAGCCACCACACTAGCCTTAAACTAAAATATTCATCAATGTGTTACTGAAAGGGCCAGGATGTTTCCAAGTCCTTTAAGAGATCAGAAAATACATTGAGAATCTGAATGGAGGCAGGCACCTGTGGCTCACTGAGTAGGGCACCGGCCTCATATACCCAGGGTAGCGGTTTCAGACTGGCCCTGTCCAAACTGCAATAAAAAAATAGCCAGGCATTCTGGTGGGTGCCTGTAGTTGCAGCTACTTGGGAGGCTGAGGCCAGAGAATTGTCTAAGACCAAGAACTGGAGGTTGCTTGTGAGCTGTGATGCCACAGCATTCTACCGAGGGTAACAAAGTAAGACTCTGTCTCTAAGAAAAAAAAAAAAATGAATCTAAATGAAACTAAAAACTGGAGGCCCGGTGCCTGTGGCTCAATGGGCTAAGGCGCCAGCCACGTATACCTGAGCTGGCGGGTTCAAATCCAGCCCGGGCCCGCCAAACAACAATGACGGCTGCAACCAAAAAATGGCCGGGTGTTGTGGCGGGCGCCTGTCGTCCCAGCTACTTGGGAGGCAGAGGCAGGAGACTTGCTTGAGCCCAGGAATTGGAGGTTGCTGTGAGCTGAGATGCCACGGTGCTCTATCCAGGGTGATAGCTTGAGGCTCTGTCTCAAAAAAAAAAAGAAAGAAAGAAACTAAAAACTGGAATTTTATCAATTATTCCTCACTGCAACATCAGTATTCAGGCCAGTGGAAACACTGAGGCTATGAAAAGTGATAACAAAAGTGAATTGTGGTATATTCACCTAGTGGAATACATGTTTAGTAAGAATATAACAGCATGCATGGGAATAATGAACACCAAAGATGGGAGAGTGGGAGAGAGATGGATTGGCAAGAAGAATGAAGAATATGGGGGTCTACAAGTAGGTAATGGGCATAAGGGTGCTCCTTATATTATCTCTTTTTTGTATGCCTGAAATACTTTGTAATTAAATTTAAGTGACACTTCTTTCCAAAAGGGATGCATTAGGTTGCATTCCCACCAGCAGTGCAGAAGTGTTCCCTTTTCTTCACATCCATGCCAACATCTGTAGTTTTGGGAATTTGTTATGTGAGCCTCTTATTGGAGTTAGATGATCTCTTAGACCTGCCATTCGATCCTGCAATTCCTCTACTAGGAGTATATCCACAAGATCAAAAATCACTTTATAACAAAGATATTTACACCAGATTGTTCACTGCAGCTCAATTCATAATAGCCAAGTCATGGAAGAAGCCCAAATGCCCATCAACCCATGAATGGATTAATAAATTGTGGTATATACCCTGGAAAAAAAGATGGAGACTTTACCTCTTTTATGTCTATATGGATGGAGCTGGAACATATCCTATTTAGTAAAGTATCTTAAGAATGGAGGAAAAAGTATCCAATGTACTCAGTACTGTTATGAAACCAATTTACAATCACTCACACTTTCATATGAAGAATAGATCACAGCTATGGCCCAGGATGAAGGAGGAAGGGGAGAATGGGAGGGGCGGGGGGAGGCCAGATGGAGGGAGAATGAATGGTGGGATCACACCTATGGTGCATATTGTAAGGGTACATGTCAGATCTATTAAGTATAGAGTATAAATGTCTTAACACAATAATTAAGTAAATGAGGTGAGGGATATATTAACCAGTACGATGTAAGCATTCCAAATTGTATATGAAATTAGCACATTGTACCTCATAAATGCATTAATGTATGCATGATCTACCTCTTTATGATTTAATAAAGAAAAAAATTTAAGTGACACAAATTAAGTGACAAAGGCAAAGTTTGCACAGAGTCTAGATAAATAATGGGGTCACCCCGATTCACAATTGCTAAGTTGCTGTAATTGTACAGTGGGGGAAACTAGATTGGAGGATCTTAGCTCAATAGGTATCTCGCTTTGCTCTGGTTTCATGCCCTATGCCCTACACCCAGAATGTAATGTGGCTTCTCATGTAGACTTTACTATGGAAGAGAGAATGGGTCGAAGAGCTGACTTTTAGTAAATCTGACCCTCTTAGCAATTACTGGCATAAATCATCATTCTTAGTGGAGCAATATGGTTCCCATGGGGCTGAAAATTATTGGTTCCTGGAAGAAAAAAAATCTTTCTTAAAATATAAAATTCAGATATAATTCAGGTATATATTGTATATACACAGATATACAATATATCTATGGTGTTAAAATCTTCCCTGAGGGGCAATCAAGAAAAAAATTTAAAAAGACTCAGGAAGTGATGATTAAAAAATTGGTCATAAACACTGGTGTAAAGAAGAACATGGCACTCTATTTTGTCCTTTAGGGTCCTGGGTTTTTGGCTAATCTATCTCTGTGGGTCATATATATATTTTTCTTTTCTTTTCTTTCTTTTTTTTTTTTTTTTTTGAGACAGTCTCATTTTGTCACCCGGGTAGGGTGCAACAGTGGTGACATCATATCTTACAACAATGTCAAACTCCTGAGCTCAAGCGATCCTCCTGCTTCCACCTCCCAAATAGCTGGCACTATGGACACAAACCATCCCACCCACACCCAGCTAATTTTTCTATTTTTAGTAGAGACAAGGTCTGGCACTCACTCAGGCTGGTCTTAAGCTCCTGAGCTCAAGCAATTCACCTGTCTTGGCCTCCCAGAGTGCTAGGATTACAGGCATGACCCACTGCACTTGGCTTCTCTAGGTCATTTACTCAACCATTCCTTAAGATTTCTGTTAAATTCAACTCTCAGCTTTAAATACATAGTATCCTCAAAAATCTCAAAACCGAGAATATTGGAGTCTTCCTTAGTGCAAAGGAATAGGACTACAGTAAGTTGACTTGAACCTGGGAATTGTAGTGGGTACTGTGATGCACCTCCTGGATTCCTTTTCAGGAGTGGAGGTCTTCTTGATCCTGGGAGTATTCCCAGAGGACATCCCTAAGTTGTCATACTTTTGAGAAAATTAGGTAAACTCTCTACCAAAGTCATGTTGCTTTTCCAGGGATAGCCCATATCCAATGACCAATTAGCCTTGGTTGGGGGGCAGGGGTTAAAATGCTGGCCTTCTTACCAAAACTTGGAAAAATCACAAGGACCATCCCAGGCTCAGAGCACTGCAGGGACTTGGCTGAGGACGGTTGGTACTGCATGTCAACTGAGTTCTCCCCCTGCCCAACCCTATCTCCTTCTTCCACTGGCATTGGTTCCCAGAGTCCTTGCTGGTGGATGTCGTACATACTGATTCAAAGTGTTCTTCTTAGATAACCAACCTGTATGTAACACTGTTGATGAGGTATTTACGAAGTATTTGATATCATGGAGGAGAGGAGATTATTTCAGCATAGGTATGGCAGAACACTAAAGGCAATGTATTTGGGTTAAATCTTGAAGGATAAGTTAGGATGTTGCTAAGAAAATAGGATGAAGATAGAGGGGCATTTCCAAGCATGGGGATCAGAAAAAGGGAAGGTCTGGGAACATGGCAGACCTGGCCTACCTCCTGGCCTCAAGGTAGCTTAGCCTTCTGAGTAGTTGGGACTGCAGGTGAGGGCACCATGCCTGGCTAATTTTTTCTTTTCTTTTTTTTTTTTTTTTTCAGAAATAGGATTTCCCTATGTTGCCCAGGCTGATTTGAAACTCATGGACTCAAATGATCTTCCACATTGGTCTCTCAAAGTGCTAGGGTTTCAGGTATAATCCACTGTGCCCAGCTCTTGCTCAGATTTTTTATATCTCAAATGAAATATTTTTCCCCAGAAGCTATGACCAATCAGGTCACTTCCTCATGTTACTTATTTTCTTTCTTTTTTTTTTTTTTTTGAGACAGAGCCTCAAGCTGTCACCCTGGATAGAGTGCTGTGGCATCACAGTTCACAGCAACCTCCAATTCCTGGGCTCAAGCGAGTCTCTTGCCTCTGCCTCCCATGTAGCTGGGACTACAGGCACT
>CAUYON010072245.1:0-12067 GCA_963573935.1 Arctocebus calabarensis | reverse complement strand
GCTACTCGGGAGGCTGAGGCAAGAGAATCACTTAAGCCCAAGAGCTGGAGGTTGCTGTGAGCAGTGTGACGCCACGGCACTCTACCCAGGGCGATAAAGTGAGACTCTGTCTCTACAAAAAAAAAAAAAAAAAAAAAGAATGGAAGAAAAAATATCCAATGTACTCAGCCCTACTAGAAAGCTAATTTATAGCTTTCATACGAAGGCTATAACCCAACCATAGCACAAGAACATGGGGAAAGGAGCAAGGGTAGGGAGGGAAGGAGGGAGGATGGGTGGAGGGAGGGTAACTGGTGGGATCACACCTACGGTGCATCTTAGAAGGGTACAGGTGAAACTTATTAAATGTACAATATAAATGTCTTAACACAATAACTAAGAAAATGCCATGAAAGCTATGTTAACAGTTTAATGAAACTATTTCTGATCATATATGAATCCAGCACATTGTACTGTACGATTACATTAATGTACACAGCTATGATTTAATAAAAAAAAAGAAAGAAAGAAAGAAAATCACTGCTCTAGACCCCAAGTTGAAAATCAGTGTGCAAAGCTTAAAACCACACCAGAGACAGCTTAGGAGTCAATAGTGTGAATGTGTTCCTCAAAGGCCTCTTTCTCCATCCCCCCCAATTCTTAGAAATTTAAAGCAGAATTCCATTAAAAACAAGACAGAATTACACCCTAGTTTTCATGAACATTTCTGTAGCAGGAGTGAGACCAACTGAGGTCTAGAAAATGAGTAACATCTCAATTTGACTTCAAACATAAATGACCAGAAAGGATTTTTATTTATTTATAACAAGACAACACACTTGCCTGCGTTTCCTTTGTTTTAAGCAATCTGCTTATTCGTTTATCTATTATATTATCCTGGTAGATGATCACACCTTCCTTTACTCCTGGAACAACCGTTTCCTGGGCATTCAACTCCTTCTAAAGCACAGAATGTTGCCGTTTGCTGGGTGGCTTTGATAGAAAATGAGGCTTTCTGGTGTAAATATATATAATGATTTTTTTTTTTTTTAAATGGAGGAAGTGAGGGGTGAGTAACGGATAGGAAGGGAGGTAGTGTTTAACATCAAGCGTAAAATGGCACCAGCCCTGCGTTTCCTAGCATCAGAAACTGCACTTGACTTGCTCATGAGAATGCTCACATTCTCGGGGGGGGGGGGGCTGAGACCTCGGAGACTGTGCTACTAATTTGCTACCCAGAACCAGAGAACAGGAGCAAAAGGGAGGGCTCCGTGCAGGCCTGGGCTCCAGGGAGGACCCTTAACGACAGAGTGGGCGTCTGGTTGGGAATCCTAGAAGCCAAGACGATTTTTATCAAAGGGTAATCTTTGGTCACCTCTGATTGAAGTCAGGTGTGGCCCAGGCTGGTTTCTTTGGGGGATGCCCATCTCGTCCCCGCCCCCGCCCTGACCGCACGTAATGCATCCTGCACTGGGCCCCGAGACTGTCAAGGCCAGAGCCAGGTGCCTGGGCTGCGGGTATCCTTCTCCATCAGTCATTCTGCAGGGAGCAGACAATTAATTCTGGAGCAAAATTGAAAGTCAGAGGCAGAGTCTGAAAGAACAGAATGACAATAATAAAGTGCCCCAGCCTCGCATTAATCTCCCTCACTTCAGGCCTGTCACAGCCGGCCTGGCTGTGACTAATGCCAAGCTTTGCATACAGTGGTCACAGACACCAGCAGCGCGTTCCCTTTACAGCGCCCGCGATGCGCTTTGTTGGGTTTTTGACTCTTGTGGAATCGTGGAAAAAACAGCGCTGCTGGTCACAGGGAAGGGGACAGAGTTCCTCGTCATGTACCTGCTGATGGAGGCCCGGAGCTGGGAACCTGCCCCGGGGCAGTGGAAAGCTGCTCTTTTTTTCTCTCTCCTCAAATATACATTTCCCACCTTCTCCTTCCTACTTTTTGATTCTCCTTTCTACCATCCTGGATTCATCTTCCTCGGTTCTCACTCCTCTTCCTAAAGGACCCTGTGATCCCTCTCCTCTGCCCCCACCGACCTCTGCAAAGCCTCCCTGATCCAATTCTATTTAAGGGAGGCAGGTTGGAAAGAATAGTTCAAATATGATAGACAGTGTGCAGGCTTGGGGAGTGGGTGGGTGGGAGGTGGGGGATACGTCACAGATAAAATCTAGAACGAATAATGGAGACTGGCTCGTACCTGGGAGTTTTGAACAAATTCGATGAAAAATGATGGCACATGGGTGCAAAGATACAGCAGAGCCCCGTGTGGCGGTGGGACTCACAGACCCTAGTGCTTTTCTGGAGTTTCATGGCCCCAACTGGGGATGATTAATCAAGTGTGGGATCAAAGCACACCTACACAAACGTAACCCACCGAAGGAAAGGACAAATGATTTCTCTAGCGGAGAATCAGACTTTCCTGATTCAATCGAGTTTTTCTGAGTAAAAGAAAGAGGGAATGAAGACCAGCCACGACGGAGCGTTCAGAAAGCTGCGTGACATTTTCCTGGGTGGGGAGTATTGCATTAACGTAACATTTGTTTGGGGGACAGAAAGCAAAAAGCAGGGTTTAGTAGTTATTTCTTGGATGCAAAAAATATATTTCTCCGGGGAGTGTCCTGCTGAGCTCATGGGAAGGGCTGCAGGAAACTCCCACGGACTCAGGCGAGCTCATCAGAGAGGGGACAGACTTCAAGGGCAGAAGTCTCCAGGGGAAAGTGGCTGTTTTCCTGAAGACACCAGCTTATTCTCTTGATGCAGCCTCAAGCTGGGGGAAGACAAAAACAAGGGTTGCCATCTCTGGCAATCACGAGGCACATCCGTGTCCCTAAGGGGTCTGCCTCTGCGTGTGAATTAGTCCATGTACAGGACAAATCCTGTTTGCACGGAGCCTGGTGCAAGTGGGGGCCAATGGATGTAGCTCCAGGGACGATTGAGGGGCAGTTTGGGCCTCTGCATTTTAACACACACATCCTCCTCCCCACCCATAGCTGGCCCTGAGGGACGGCTCAGCCTGGCTGGAGCACCAATGCCTTGGACCTTCCGAGAAAGGCCACTCATCTCCACCTTCTTACTTCCACTGTCTCTTGATGCCTCACTGGTCAGATGTGAGCTTTGACTGGACAGACTAGGGGAGCTTGACCATAGCTTTTTTTTTGCGATTTTTCCTGTTTATCTGTGTCCCTTGGTTGGCTTCCAAACAGCCCACTGGTGTCCCCACTCATACCTAGATAAGAAAATGGCCCCATGCCGGCCCCATATACTGGGGCTGGTGGGTTCAAACCCGGCCCCAGACAAAAACTGCCAAAAAAAAAAAAAAAAAAGATGGTGGAGGTGCCTATGGCTCAGTGGGTAGGGGGCCGGCCCCGTATACTGAGGGTGGCAGGTTCAAACCCAGCCCTGGCCAAACTGCAACAAAAAAAAAATAGCATTGTGGCGGGCACCTGTAGCCCCAGCTACTTGGGAGGCTGAGGCAAGAGAATCGCCTAAGCCCAGGAGTTGGAGGTTGCTGTGAGCTGTGTGACGCCACGGCACTCCACTGAGGGCAATAAAGTGAGACTCTGTCTCTACAATAAAAAAAAAAAAAAGATGGCCCCACTGTCCTGAGCCTTATAAGACGATATAGTGGAATCTGTTTTTACCACCTGCTTACGGCCCCAGGTCCTTACCTGGCTTTGTTTAGCAGGGCGATTCCCTCACCTGTTTCTGCCCGGCCACCTCCCCATGGCCATCAATGAACCAGTGTGACGCTGGGAATATGTTTAAGTCCGTGTTTGCCACAGCAAATCTCCCAGCTGGTAATTGTGCACCTCTTTCCACTGATGCAAGTTGTCTGCAGACATTTTAGAAATGCCGGGTGAACAGAATCACATGGGTCGCTTCTTGTGGGACTTCACCGAACCTTGGCTTTGCCAGCTTATGCTGTGACTTCACGGAAGGGAAGTTTCCAGGAGGCCTTCTCTGAACCTCTTTGCAGGTGGAAGCCTCTCTTGGTGCCTGTGTTAGGTACGTGACTAGCACACAGCGCCCACCTGGCGTCACTTTGCTCTAGGAGGGAATGCCGGACAGAAAAACGAATCGTTCAATTCTAAACATCAGAGGGGAGGATGTAATTTCAGATGGGGAACTGGAAGACAAGGGGTTGGGGTGCTGCCTTCACAGCTTACCTGCTGGGTCTGGGGAGCCTCTCCCCCGCTCGGGACCCGATCTCCTGTCTCTGCATGGAGTGGAATCTGTCGGCCCCTGTGCGCTCTTTCCAGCTCACGCGGCTTGTGATCTATGGACTTGTCAATCTCCTCTCCCACCTTTCCTCCCACTTTTCACCCATCCTCTCAGCCCAGGGACTGAGCCAACCTTTAGAGTGAATGAACTCGGCAGGCGGGGCGAGCAGGCTGGGAGGAACGTTCCCCAGCTAGAGCCGCTGCTGAGGAAGGTGGGAGTGAGCTTCACACCTCTCAGACCTGCGGCCGGCCCATTAACATCGCAAAAGACTCTGATGGACTTTGGGGAATTGTGCAACATTGATTTTATTGTCATCTTTTTGCACAAGCAGTAAATAGGCTAACATTTTAGGTACTGAGTAATTATTCCCAAAAAGCAAGACATCAAAACAAAGTTTACAGCTAGCAAGCCGACGTCTGGCAGGAGCTGCGTGGAGGTCCCTGAGAGGTCTCGGAGTTACTAAGGTTGAAGGTCAGCGTGCGGCAGCAGGGAGAGGTTGGGTGGCCCTGCTGAGGCCCGTACGGCTGGGTGCAGAAATCCGGGCCAGACCTGCAGGGCTTGGCGTGTCAGAGGGGCTCTGGGCCTTCTCTTTCCTGAGCAGGATTCGGCTGGCCCCTCCCGTTAATGCTACCAGGAGACCAAGGGGCACGGACACACCTGTTGCCACCTGTGTATTGGCTCACGGGGAAGCGGAACGCACAGGTCCAGGGAGCTGATGCAGCCCACATTCCCCACTGCTCTGCAGGGGCGGGGGGCCCAGAGCAGATTCTATGTTGGCCAGTGGGTGTTGGAAGGCCATGTACCCCAGGCTTCTAAGGAGTGCTGTTTTTGGACAAAGCAAATCCAAAAACATTACTCTGTTTGATTAAAGGATATAATGGCGCTGTGTCCCAGGATGCTGTCCAGGTCATGGGGCCACATCTTGGGCCTGGTGGGTGGCTGTGGCTGTCCCCTCTGCTGTACTGGAGACGGAGAACTTTCCACACTAGGCTCTGTGTCCCAGGGTGCCGGCTGGTTCTGGCCTCTAGGATGCTGTCCAGGTCACTGGGCCATGTCTTGAGTCTGGTGGGGGGCTGCTGCTATCCCCTCTGCTGTGCTGGAGACGGAGAGCTTTGCACAGCAGGCTCTGTGTCCCAGGGTGCCGGCTGGGTCTGGCCTCCAGGATGCTGCCCAGGTCACGGGGCCACATCCTGGGCCTGGTGGGGGACTGCTGCTGTCCCCTCTGCTGTGCTGGAGATGGAGAGCTTTGCACAGCAGGCTCTGTGTCCTGGGGAGATGGTGGGGTGCAGCCTCTGGACATGCCCCGCTGCCTCAGGGCCCCACCCCACATCCCTGGCCTGTCTCCTGTTTGGTGAGTTCAGGTGGCTGTGTGTGGGGGGGATGCTGAAGGCTTATTTGACCCCAATCTCCAAGCGCAGTTCTTTAGTGTGGACGTCCTTCTCCCTCTCAGGGGCAAGTGTCGGGGGGTGGTTTGTATTTCCTGGGCACCGTTTGGTCTTCAGCCTGCTTTTCTGTGTCAGCTGCAGACCTGCGACGTGTCAGGCCTCCTTCCAGCCCAGATACGGAGAAACGTACCTCCAGACAGTGGCTGGTAGCTGATTTCTGTTTGAATTGGGCGCGGGCCAAAACGCTCATGCTTTGACTTCTTAAGTGAAAGAGTCAGACCAAGAGCACAGGTGAAGAAAAGCTTTACAGTCCGCCGAACCAGTCCAGAGTGTCCTTTCCTTTCCTTTCTTTTCTCCTGACTCCTCGCCCAACAGAGAAATGGCTGCGAATCAATCTGTACTCAAGGGGGGCGTGGGAAAGGGTGTCTTCTGCAGGCATCCCAAGGCCGCGACGATTTGGAAGCGGGTTCCTCACCTGGCGGAAGGGAGCCCGGGAACAATATGGTCACCCTCAGCCTTGCTGTGGTCTAGGGCTTGTCCTCTGTCACTCAGAGAGGGGCCAGTTCTCTGGAAGCATGTTCATGGCTGGGCCTTTGTCCCTTCCCCCGCTCTCCCTCTGGGAAGCTTTCTCTGCTTGTCTGATGTATGTTCACCAGACTTTGTCCTTGCCAAGAACTCACAGCCTTGAGTTTCCGCGTGCACCACGATTGCTTGGGTCACTCGCTCCCTCGCTTGGGTCCCCAGCACCTGACATAGGTTGTGACACCTGGAATAAGGCATCTGTGGAAGAAACGTCAGTCCTGCATGTCAAACTAATGACAATTGACAGTGTTCACAGGTGCGAGGAGGGCACGATTTTGCTAACTGCCCCATGGTTTTATTAACTCCTTCTTCAAACATTCTCTTAGATAATCTTTTACTTCCTCCCAAGGAATTCTTTGAAGAAGTTACAAAAGAAGAGGTTTTAAATGTTTCTAATACGAATAGTTATTATTTATTTATTCTTTTTCTTTTTTTAATTTTTATTAAATCATAATCGTGTACATTAGTGCAATCATGGGGCACAATGTGCTGACTTCATATACAATCTGAAATATTTTCATCGAACTATTTAACACGGCCTTCATGGCATTTTCATAATCACTATATGTAGACATTGGTATTCTACATTTACTAAGTTTCACCTGTACCCTTCTAAGATGCACCGTAGGTGTGATCCCACCAATCGCCCTCCCTCCACCCATCCTCTCCCTTCCCCTCCCCTCCCTTGCCTTTTCCCCCATATTCTTATGCTATAATTGGGTTTTAGCCTTCATATTCAGGCTATAAATTAGCTTCATATTAGGACTGAGTACATTGGACACTTTTTCTTCCATTCTTGAGATACTAAAATGTCACCCTGAATTTTAGTTTTACACAGCAAGGGGTTGTTTTTTTGTTTGTTTTTGAGACAGAGTCCCGCTGCGTTGCCCACAGTAGCGTCACAGCTCACAACAACTTCAAACTCTTGGGCTTAAGTGATTCTCTTGCCTCAGCCTCCCGAGTAGCTGGGACTACACGCCACAATGCCCGGCTATTTTTTTGTTGCAGTTGTCGTTGTCGTTTGGCAGGCCTGGGCTGGATTTGAACCTAACAGCTCCGGTGTACGTGGCTGGCACCTTAGTTGCTGAGCTACAAGTGCTGAGCCAGCAAGGGAGGGGGAGGTCTCAAAAAAAAAGGGGGGGTTCTTTAGGGGTGCAAAGGAAAATGGGTCTGGCACACTTTAAGTGCATCTTGGCCCTTGACATCTTGGGAGGTCGATGACTTCTATCAATGGTGCATTTTAGCTGACTGCCACCAGGCTGAGGCTGCTCCAGCCACTGCATCTGGGCCCTGCCGTGGAGCTCCAGCCCCTCTCTGCTGGAACCTTCTGCTCCTTCTGCCCAGAAGATAGAGAAGAGGGGACAGCCCCCTCCAGCATCACCTTTTGACCCTCCTTTTTGGCTGTGAAGGCCTCTTAGTTCTTCATCTGAGCTGGACCACAGGAAGTGGCTTTTGAGCCCAGGGGGAGGCTGGGAGTATCTGTCCACGTATGTGTCACGTGGGCCCAAACCAAAAGCCAATTAAATAGGCCAAAATGTCAAGTTAGAGATAATGAATACAATGAACATTGTTTCCTTTTGTTTGACTAGTTTTTCATTTTTTTAATTCACATCTTATTTTGTAATTTTTGTATTGTCTTTGTTACTCTTGACACTGATTTTTGATGTTTAGGGGGTCACCTTTGGCATAAAGCATCACCTGGAGGGTTTCCTTCATTCCCTGTTCTGCAGCCTGTTATGTGTGTGATCTGGGGTAGTTGATCCCTTTAACTCTACTTCCTTGAGGGGCTGCTGGCATTTAACTGTGTAGTGCAGGTGTGATGTTGGGGCAAGGTTGTGTACCCCAGCAAGACTGATTGGGATTCAAGGGCTTGTTCTTTGCACAACTTAATCTGGGGGTCCTATTTCTGAGACTTGTGGACTGGAGTTCCTCTTCTGTGTCTTGACTTTTCTAAAAAATCCCCAAGAAAGGCCTGGATGAACATTTTCTATTGTACGGAGCCATCACTGTATCCAGCCATCTTTCCAGCATGTGAAATCAAGTCCAGGACATTCAAAATGAGACAACCCACAGTTATTCTTCTTCCTTTTTCGAGAAGGGGGAACCAAACAAAACAACCCCAGCCCCCTTCCCTCCTCCCCCCACAGCTCTCCTTTTGTCCCGCTGCAAACATTGTGACGTTTTTGGCGGGAAGTTATTTTGTGTATGTGTGAACTAGAATTTTGATAGACAGGATAAGTTGCAATCCAATTCTAAACTATAGATTTTCAAGCAGATTGATGCAACAAATTGTTAGCAAATAGCAGTTTGCAATTTGATGCTAATTAGACATAAGGCAAATATGTGCCATGACAAATTAGCGGCGAACCATACTGCAGGGGATTAGTGAGAGCTGGCACAGCCCGAGCCCAGCTTCACACACCTCCCTCTCGCCGTCGGCGGCGGCACCGGCAGGGCCGAGCCAGCCTCGCCTCCCTGGAGCACCCAGGCCAAACCTCGCTCGGAGCCAGTCTCCGTGTCTCCATTCCTGCCCATGCCTCTCATTGGTCAGCGTGCTTTTTTCTGAGAGCTGCAGAAGGTTCTGGGAAGCTCATAGGGTATACAAAGATGTAAAAATATTTACATATTTTATAAATATAAAAATAATCACAGACAGGACATGCAGACAAGCAAAAAAGAAAAGAAAGAGAGGAAGAGAAAGAATTAAACAGAGAAGAGAAACATAATCTCTACAATAACCACTGTTAGTAATTTTCTGTTCATCCTTTGTAGATGACATAATGTGTAATACAGGCATGTACATGATATATGTAATTATTATTTAGTTATTATTTAAAACGAAAAAGGGTCAGACATATGCTGTTCACAGCCTGATAGTCTCACTTAATTTTATATTATGGATATTTTTCCAAGTCCATGAATATAGATCCACATTTAATAAAAATAGTTGCACAGTGTTTTTTTCTGTTAATTCACCCAGGAGTTCTCTCCCCGCCCCCAGCTGTTGGATACTTGGATTGTAACTTTCTGCCCCTATAAATACCGTAACTAGATGGTCTTAAAGATTCATTTCTGCACATGGTGATTATTCCTAAGGATAATGATGATGATGGGGTGAATGATGGGGTCGCTGCAGAAAGTATGCTGAATTTTTTTTTCCTTCCGCTGTGTTCATCTCCTGAGCCTTGACCAACCCTGGTGACCCTTCACCTCTTTGCTAATTAGACAAAGTTACCTGTTCACATTCGCTTGCCTTTGTTGAACAGTGAGGTTGATTATTTTTCAGGAATCTTACGTCTCTCCTCATGGCCCCTTTTGGGGAGTATCTCAGGTTCTCAAAACTCCTACAAATCATCACTGGAAACGGAATTCATGTTTAGAATTGCTTTGCTAAGTTTCCAGGTGTGCTATCTGGACTTTCACAGTCATGGACTCTGTGCAGATAAGGCGGACCGTGTGTCTCTGAGGGCTGAATGGGGAGGGCTCCGCCTGGTAAGCTTGCCTGGTCGGAAGCGCCTGTGGGGCCTTAAAAATGAACGTTTCCTTTCCTGCTGTCCATGATCCAGTTTAGCTGGGCTGCGGAGAGCGAGGTCAATGTCCAGTCAATTCTTCTCCTGGAGGCATCTTAGATGAAGAACACTGGAAGAAGGGAAATGGGAATAGCCGCCAAGCCACTGGTTCCTCTCTCCACCGTGGAAACTGATACTCAGGGTGGCGGGGTGAAAGGGTCACTCCATGGAACCCCAATGGGGTACAGGGAGACTTGCCAGGAGGCCTTTGATGTAGCAGGAGCTGGAATTCACCCTCTGCGTCCTAGGGCTGCCCCAACGCTGGCATGTAATTTAGAGACTTGGGTTCAAGCCCCAGGTCTGGAAGCTGCTATTCTTGTAAGCTTGGGCAAGCCACTTACCTTCTTGGAGCTTCTGTTTCCTCGAAACGGGGCAAGAAAGGCATGAATAATGCAACCCCAGGGATCGAAATTAGTAGTGCTATCTGCACTTTCATGCTCGGATGAGCACGGCATGCGACCGTGAAGCCATGAGTCGTAACATGATGTCCTTCCATAAAGTTATATCATGGGTTTTCACCAGCTGCCCTGGGGAGCGGTGTGAAATGAAGATCCCATTACTGCCGGTGGGAACTTCAGAAGAGGCTGTTTTTGTCCAGACACATGTAACTGTGTCTGTGTGTTCCCACATGTGTGGGTAAGCATGATCCCACGTGGGCACCTTTTCAGAGGCATTGCGTGATTTTTTAATTTTAAAATGTATGTTAAGATACAATTAACATATCTCAAATTCACCCCCCTTAAAGAGTATAATCCATCTGCATGGACCTGTCATTCAACTGAAAACTGCTATTATTATTCTCATCAGAAGGGACCAACTTATGGCAAGACTCTAAGAAACATTGTTATCATTTATTGTAATTTTTTTTTGAGACAGAGTCTCTCTTTGTTGCCCTTGGTAGAGTGCTGTGGTGTCACAGCTCCCAGCAACTTTCAACTCTTGGGCTTAAGTGATTCTCTTGCCTCAGCCTCCCAAGTAGCTGGGACTACAGGCGCCTGCCACAACACCTGTCTATTTTTTGTTGCAGTTGTCACTGATGTTTAGCTGGCTCTGGATGGTTTCAAACCTGTCAGCTTTGGTGTATGTGGCTGGTACTGTAACCACTGTGCTACGGGCACCGAGCTATCATTTATTGTACCTTTAAATAAAACATTTCACAATGATGATTTAAATAAATAGATAGGGAGATAATCATGGCATAGATATCTTCATATGTGAGTACGTGGGATAGAGATATAAAGTTGAACTTTGAACGATAAGGGTCTGAACTGCATGGGTCCACACTTATGAAAATTTTTTTCTCAACAAATATATTGGGAAATATTTTAGAAATTTGAGAGGATTAAAAAAAATCTCACAGATGAACCACATAACCCAGAAATACTGTAAAAATTGTAAAAAGCAAGGTATGAGGCTGGGTGTGGTGGTTCACACCTGTAATTACAGCATCCTGGGAAGCCAAAGTGGGTGTGTTGTTTGAGGTCAGGAGTTCCAGACCAGACTGAGCAAGAATGAGACCCTACCTCTACTAAAAATAGAAAAACCAGACAGGTGTGGCGGGCACCTGTACTTCTAGCTATTTAGGGAGGCTGGAGAAGGAGGATTGCTTGAACCCAAGAGTTTGAGGTTGCTGTGAGCTATGACACCACGGCACTCTACCCAGGGTGACAGAGTGAGACTTTGCCTCAAAAAAAAAAAAAAAAAGCAAGGTATATCTTGAATGCATAAAATATATGTAAATGCTTGACTATGTGTTGTTCAGCTGTTTATATTGTTAGTAAGGCTTCTGGTGTGCAGGATTTTCTACTTTGTAATGAGTTGGCCCTCCCAGACCCTACTTTTCTTAAGCATCAGCAGTGTATGTGTGTGTGTTTGGAATTTTCTTTTTACTCTAACTGATCCTGGTCATTCCTTCTGAGTATATTGTTGGTTGTATTTTCTGACTTATGATTACTCTGCTTTAGAAAAGTGATTAACTTATTATTTGATCACCTAACCAGATTCTTTCATGAGCTCTAATAGATTTTCAGATAGTCTAAAGGTAAACCATCATAAAAATGTAGATAATGATCCTTTTCCCTTCTTCTTTCCTAAATATTTTGTAATCTTTTTAGTGTCTCATTGTATAGAATTTTTAGAAGAATGTGAAATAAGGGCAGTGATAATTGATATCATTGTAAAGATCTTTCCCTTTGAAAAGATGGTGCAAATGTTTCATTAGTAGATATAATGATCAATAATTGTTTTGATGTAGGGTTTTAAAAAGTTATCTTAGAAGGGTACAGGTGAAACTTACTGAATGCAGAATATAAAGGTCTTAACACAAT
>CAUYON010072244.1:0-63925 GCA_963573935.1 Arctocebus calabarensis | reverse complement strand
GGCACTCTACCGGGGGCAACATAGTGAGTTCTATCTAAAAAAAAAAATGAATAAAAAAGACTAGATAAAAGAAATATGAGTGAATTAATAAATAAATGAATACACTATCTTAGAAAAAATGGTATAATAGGGTTAGTAAATATTTTTGTCATTACTGGAAACCACTTAACAAACTATTATTCCCCCATTCTCCATCCACGCTGTATATGGGTGGGTCTAATCCCATTCCTGGCTCCAAAACTGGACACATCGCCCAGATCAGCATATTTAGCACAGTGTCGCCTTAGTTAAAGTGATTGATTAAGAAACAGGCATACAAGTCAAAGTACATGACTGTGAATCATATCCAGCACTTTTGCTGGAATATTGGGAAAAAGAAGCACTTTTCGTACATTTCTAAGCTGACAAAATGTAAACCAGAATCTTACAGTCTGTTTGATGATGAAGACAATACAGAAGAAGTAGAGTTGAAAAATATAGATATGTTTCTGATGTCTTCATTTTAGACATTAGAACCAGGCATCCCTAAAGCCATCTACACTCTGTTTTTTTCAGATATTCAAGCAAGAGGAAAAAATCATTATTTGGGGGGTTTTGTCATTTGTAGCCAAAAGAGACAGGACTAACTTAAGTTGCAAACAAATCACTTTCCAAATAATCAATAACATTGACTGATACAAGAGACATCCATTGCATTTATTCTGTTTCTAATTTCTGACCCATTTTCTCCAACCATGCATAATCCTTACAAATTCATAAACCAGAAATAATATAGGGAGAGCTGGCTTCAACTCTTTGGGATTGATGGATATTGTTCATGAAAACACTGCTCTCTAATTTCCACATGACATATTAGTAGGCCCCAGAGGGTGTGCTCTCAATCAACAGCAGTCCCCTCTGGGCTATTCTCCTTAGAAAGACTCTTTACCATTTCCCCAGACTATTTCTGCAATGTCCATACCGTGCTTCTATGTATAGGAAGGTTTCCCACTCCCTTCTGACATCAAGGAAACACTATTTATATACACAGAAACTAAAGCAGGATGTATTTCAAGTAGATCTCTATTTGTTAATCACTAGTGGTTTGGGGAATTTATAATGTTTTGTCAAAATTAATACTGGGTATAATTAAAGAGGGAAATTATATACTAATCTTTATAAATTACTTCCCAGATAATTGATACTTTCAAATATCTTTACTTTTTTGTAATGAAGAAAAATTGTGTTTTGAAGGACTTGTAAAATTAGCTTGTTTATGTCTTAGGATCTTCCATGAATCTCAGAATTTTTGTGAAGGGGATAAACACCAATAGTCTCTGCCACTGCTTACTCTTACAGATACAGAGAAGAAGTTCAACTCCAAATGATTAATAAGTTTATACCAATGTTAACATGATATGTTGATTGGCACCAGCTCTGCTCTCAATTCAGGAAATCTTCTGGGGAGATTTTGCAAGTAGAAGCAAAATGGCCGCAATGCCACTTCGTTATTCATACAACACGGTACATTCCCAAGAAATGTCTGATGGATTGAATTGAATATATGTTGCAACAGAGTTGTGCACAGAATATTATAGGAATACATGTGAGGAAATTATTTTCCATAGCTCAGAAAGCTGAAAAATGAGAGTATTACTATCTCTGCTTTGGAGCACAGAAGCAGGATCTTGAGAAGGCAGAAGTACTAGACTGGGTTGAAGAATGAAGGGGATGAATCAGGTTGTGACCAGGGTGAGCCAATCGAGGGCCTAGGGCCCAAAATAAAGGAGGCAATTGCCGTCAGTCACTTGCATGCCCCTGAGAATGAGTACTTACTTCCATTTTGTGCCATAGGTACCTCCCCTGTCCTGCTGCAGTCCCAGACCTGATGTGGAGCTTCTGTGAAGGCAAAGAAGGTTGGAGAAAGCATTCTAAGTACAGAAAACCACAGGTATCAAGAACCAGAGATGTGGACACAGAAGTGGACAGGGGACAAAGAAACAAGTCCTTTCAATTACAGCAAAGATGCAGCAATTGCAGTGAATGGGTATAGAAGATGGAACTAGAAAGATGGGGTGCTGCCAAGTTGGGAATGGTAGAGGATCTTTGACTATACCAAAGGATATACGCTGAGGATCTTTGACTATTGTAGACAAAGGGCAACAAATACAACATTCAAGGTCAGGGTTTTTTTTTTAAAAGATCACTTTGATAAAACAATATATAAAATGGCTTGGAAGGGAAAAACTAAAGCTAATGAACCATAGGAAGCTTCCGTAATCACCCGTGGAAGGGCAGGTGGATGTCTTAAAGGAGCAGAGAGTGGATTTCACCTGGAATTGGTCCCATACAGTGTGCCTGATGAAGCCACGTGTGACTCAGGGGTCTCTAGGCTGGACAAGTGGGCAATTCTGTCAACAAAGGAAGGTGGATTGGCAAAGGCCAATTAAGGGAGCAGGCTCATGAGTTTTTAATTTGGGATACATTTTAGAATATTTATATACTCTTTCGCTCAGATGCCTTGTGGATTTAGTTTGTGAGAAAACTGCTTCTAGTGCTCTGGCATTCCATAAGCCCAGCAAGCAGAGCTGTCTTTAATCTTTTTTTCACATTTTTACAGCTAGTCACTAGAACTTGATGGGCAAATGTGATCTCACTAGTGACTTGAGCCATTTTAGCTCAGGAAATACGAAAGAAAAAAAACGCAATTCCCAGTTTCACTTGGAAAAAATAAGTAAGCTTGTCCCTTGGCTTTGGAAATCTGTGTAAAGTGTCTCCAGGGCCTTACCATTTGTCACAACATTTATTTTAAAATCAACTCCTTGTTTCTGCTCCCCTAGGCTTCTGCTGAAGAAAAGTTGATCTATATTAAAATAAAAGCATGCAGGCAGGATGCATAGCCACTGTACCCTATTAGTCAAATGTCAAACTCTCCTACTGCCTATTATCAAAATTAACCTTTTATCTCTGCCCTCATCATCCCCAAATGAAATCTTCATTTATAAAAAAAAAAAAAAAAAAAACCTGTTGGTCCAGGGTTGACTTTAAAAGCCATCAACTAAAGCCCAGGTAATTTTTTTTTCTTTTTTAATTTCACCTCTTGTTAGCAGAAAAGACACAGAAAAAGAAATTTCCTTCTCAGCTGTGAACATGACAACACATAACTTCCTACCTCCTGCAGTACCTTCTCCGTAGACTCTCCTCGGCCTCACGTGCTGGACAGAGAGTGCCCACAGCCCTTGTGCACGTTGCAGCTCTCAACATACTCTTTCGTAATCATCTCTTTCCTCTCCTGGCTTCCCCGTGAGAATAGGATTTATGTTAGGGCAGAAACCTGAACAGTTTCACCTCCAGGACCCAGGATGGTAGCAGGCCCAGGTACGCATTTCATAGATGCCTGCAGATTCAATGCATGAGTGAAGGATGAATGGGCACTTATGGGATGGGATGAATTTTTCTGCCTCTGAACAGTGAGTGCTTCCATAGTGCAATCTCTTTTCTCTGCTGTTTTCATTGGCAACAACAAAGGACCTGCCCTCCAGGGTCCTCATCGTCTTCCATGTTGACAGGCAAGCAAGTCAGTAGGGGTGGGCAATGCTGCCTTTTGAGGCCCACACAGAGCCAGGGAATAGCTTTACAGGTGAAGGACCTTGCTCGGACCTCATTCGCACCTGAGCTCTGACTGCAGCCCTTCCCATCTCATCTGACAGCCTTCCCTCATCTTCCGCTCAATGTCTTCCCAGAGCAGCCCTCCAAAGCTGGGGATGTAGGCCATGAGAGGGGTACTCTCTCTCCACAGCTGCCATACTATTTACTTTGAAGCACATAAACTCTAGAATTGCAAATTGCAGTTCAGAAACCACCAGACAAAAATGATGAGAAAACGACATGCGGATGCTCTGGTGTAGAAAAGACATGCTCCCTCACGACACGTTGAAATGTGCTATCCTCTGCCTGCTGGGGCTGCCCTCACTTTGCGAGTTATGCAAATCTGTTCTTTGTTGGGCATTTGTGCTCATGCAAGCAGTCAAGGAGCACTGCCAAGTGCCACAATAGCCCTGGCCACCTCCTACCTCACCCACTCAGTGAAGCCTTCTCCCACCTCTTCAGTCTGAGCTGGGTCAGCCACAGCGTCTTTCACATCCCGTTCAATTATGTTTTTGGTGCTTTCACACTCCTGTCTCTGTCATGAGATGCTCGAGGAACAACTGAGCCTTATTATGTCTGAATTTCTAGCACTGAACGTGTGAACTGATGTTCAGGACAAATGTGACCAGCAAAAATCTTCCGTGAACCATGGAATCCCCATTTTCAAACCCAGAGATTCTTCTGGGATAAATACTATATTTTTCCATGGGTTTTGAATCATTAGAACACATTCCCCATTAATTCTTCTTGACACTTCTGAGTGTCTCCATTATGGTGAACCCCCTGTCTTGCACATGGGTCTCAAACCATAGTCTGCTATTACTGGCGGACATCCTTGGGCAGAGATCTACAAATATTGGGTCCTAGAAAAAAAACCAAAAACAATAAAATAAAATAAAAAACATTCCCTGGAATTACTGAAGGGTCAAATTCAGAATCCATAAGAATGTTAAAACCTTCAGATCAAACCAACAGTTCAAAGTTTGTGGTCAATTCATAGCCAAGTGGTACTGTGAAATATCTAGTGTCCTGAGTTTATAAAACAAACTGTGGCATTACCAGCCAAATGCCATAAGGGCCACAAATTATTATCATTATTTATTATTTTGAAATAGAGTCTCACTTTGTCACCCTGGATAGAGTGCAGTGACGTCAGCCTAGCTCATGGCAGTCTCAAATTCCTGGGTTCAAGAGATCCTCCTGGCTCAGCCACCCTCGCGAGTCGCTGGGCTATAGTCGCTCACCACTATGCCCAGCTAAGTTTTCTATTTGTAGTAGAGATGAGGTCTTGCTCTTCCTCAGGCTGGTCTCAAACTCCTGAGCTTAAGTGATCTTCCTGCCTCAGCCTCCCAGAAATTTGTGTGGTTTTAGACTAGTGTCTGTTTACAGACTGCTTCTTAGAGACAAGTGCAGAAAAAGACATCACTCACACAGTGGAGGACTCAGAGCCTGCGTCCCGTCCCACATTCTCAGGATCGGATGCGGGATTAATGGTAAAACTCAGAGAAACTGTCTAGCCCTGGGCTGATGCGTAGGAGAAGCTGGGGAAATGGAGGAATCATTCCCATGCTAGTGTGGACTGTATTAGTCAAGGTCTTAGCAGCAAAGCAGAAGCCTTTTAGGTATTAAAACAGTGGAGTTTAGTGGAGGGTGACTCAGGAGGGAAGGCAGAGGACACGAGAATGCAAATGGGGATGATGAGGTTAGCAATGGCAAGAAGCCACTGCTACCCGGAGCCAGAAGGGTAAAGAGGGGAGATGAGGAAGGACTCCGAAGAGGCTGGGGTCTTAAGGATTCTGTCCTTGGGCAGCAAGGCCCTGAAGGAAATGCTGAGGTTACTGCAGAGGGAAGGCGCAGGTGAAAGTGGACTCTGGCTTCTGCTGGTTTTTTGTCTTCAGTTTCTCAGCAGTTCTTCCCCCTGGCTGAATCCAGCCAGAGCCTGTGAAATGCAGTCCACAGGCCAGGTCCTCAGAGGACAGGGCAGTCTGGGGTGGGCCAGGCAGGCTGTGAGGTCCCCAAGGCCCAGCACAGACACAGCAGCCTTCACCGTCCATCCAGGTCTGTCAAAGGACAAGGATTTGAGCATTGCTTTCGAAGGGGCCCCTGCCTGTCACCAATGAACTTGAAGGTATTTCTTCACCCCTGTCAGTATAGATGGGCCCACAGTGTCTCACAATTCCTCTTTACCTGCACAGACCAACAGGTGTTCAGCCAGAAGGTCAGCCCCGACTCTGGGAGGCAGCCTTGGCTCTTGTGGGACCTCAGGGGCTCCTGAGAGGCCGAAGCATCATCACGCAGCCCCACAGGGGGAAATGCTGAGCCGGGACCAGATGCTCGCCCTGCTGGACCCATCAGAGCTCCAGTTACACGGGCTGTACTCACACCTCTGAGAACCCTGTGCAACAACAGAGCGAGAGAAATGGCTCTCATCTTCCTCCCAGCATGTGTGCAGGCAGGAGGGGGAGGAGTGGCTTTTGCTCGACTTCATATACAGAGGCAGAGGACGCTCTCCAGTCCCTTCTTCCTGGCAGTGCACGAGAGGAAGGGCCGGGGCCATGGCCACCGGGCACTGCATGCAAAGCTACCCCAGCTCAGGACAGAATTGAGGGGGCTGGGGAGGTGCAAGGCTTTTAGGTCCAAAGGAAAGTCAACCTTGAGTTAGGAGACTTGGCTATAAATCTCAGCTCTGCCAATTTATTTGTTAAAAGACCTCGGGGCAGGTGATATGAATCTCCTTAAGTCTCAGTATTTTTCTCTACAAAACACCATTGGTCACAGCATCACTGGGAAAGGTTTCATCTGGTGTCTACTGGCTTGGACTGGTTCTATCTGGTTCGGCTAATTTTAGCTAGTTTGCACGGGTTTCATGTCCAGTGTAGATCAGTTTCATCTGCTTTGGACCACTTTATAATGGCCTAGGGAACAGATACTTGATTTGTCCATTGTAAAGTGAGTTGGAATGAAGCTTATATGTTCAGCTGGGATCCCAGCCCCTTCCTCCAATGAGATCGGCCTTCCCGCCCTTGGCTTTCTCTCTGGCTGATCCCCTCCATCCTGTCCCCACATCACAGTCCCCTGTCCATGACAGCAGCAGATCTGGTGGTGACAGGATGGGCCATAGCTGATGGTCACGCTGTATGTCAGGACCTGCCCATGTCTCTTGTACCCTGAATCCTGATCTTCTGAGAACTGCATTTGCTGGTGGAAAAGTAAGGCTTGCTCTTACCTTCTTTGGTGTTTATTTTCCTCTGTCCTTCCCCTTTATTTTCTTCTTCACTCCTCCCCTCTTACCTGCTCCAGATGTATTTGGAAGATGATAACACTATTTCTGTATCTAAGAACATTGACACAGGGTTCGGCACAAAGCTAGATCTCAATTATTTTTAATGAAGAGAAAGAGAATTACCATATTTCCTGTGGGAGATATGATTAAAAATATTCCTAGGATAAATTAATCTATGGCATCCGAGAAAATGTCACATAAAAATCTAGAGTCCAACAGCTTAGACATGCTATAAATAGAGAAAAATCAAGTTTAGAGGACAGTTTTATGTCCATTTCTTAAAGCAAATGTCTGGCTCTCCTTCTAACAAAGCCGAGTAGACTCTTTGCTCTACAAGTGCATGCATGCACAACATTTGTTGAAATTGGGCCAAAAGGTATCACACAGAATTCAGATGAGGGAAAGGACAGATTTGTAAAGCAAACATCTCAAGATGACTGCCAAACAGTCACATCGATTTGCAGAGCCACCATCCTGGTTAGAGATGTCATCTTGAGGGGCTGCACTTAGGGTTTCAGGATTGCTTTAAAACAAAACAAACACACACAAAGATTGAAATGTCATAGATTGAAAAGTCAAATAGACATTCCTTTGTTGGCAAAGAAGGATATAATCCGAGTTGGCCTTCCAGCTGCATAATTGAGGATAAAAACTGGCTGCAACATTACTACTATGAGAAGGTTCCAGAGAGAATCCCTATGGGTGGACAGGGCTGGCCAAAGGGATTAAAATCCAGGCTTTGCAAGGTCTGGCTGATTCCTGCCGCTGGGCCCATCACCCAAAAGCTGGCACTTGCAGCAGCCACCCAGGGCTTCTGTCAGTCTTCAGATGGTGGCATTGCTCTGAGTCTCGTGTGATAAATAGGGAGGGGATTGATAGGTGAAGAAGAAGGCAAAGGCAAGAGAGTAGGGGGCAAAAGAATATCAATGGGAAATTGACAGAGGAAATTTAAACAGCCAAGGAGCATATGATGATATATTCAAAATACTGGCAATTAATTCCTACCAGATTGGAAAATTTAGAATGCTGGATAACGCCAACTATTTCTGAAATGGGAAGATGGAGATGTTGGTGCAGCCAATCTGTTGATATTTAGTCAGATTAGATATGCCCATTCTCTCTGCCCAGCACTGGTGCTTTTTAGCATCTATCTCCTAGGGAAATTCTTAAACAGCTCAAATATAGCATCCTTTGAGATGCTAGGGAGTTAAAAGCAATCCTTTGCACAGATGATAGTGTCCATTGAACTGAAACTGAGATTAACATAACTCTAAGTCAATAAAAGAAGAGACAAATAAAGAAAGACATTGCAAATGGGCAGAGATGTTGCAGACAAAGTCAGTAAGTTTTGGAAGAAAAGATAAGTACTTCTCTGGATATTAGAAATGTTTGTACCCTTGTTGCATTGGGTGTGTTTGGAGCAGTGGGCAGACTTGGGAAGGTAGGTGGTCTGGGGAGAGAACATAAAGGGCCTTCTAAGTCATGTGCACAGGATAAATGTTTCATTCTACAGCTAGTAGCCAGCTAAGTGCAGTTTACTGAGTAGACACTGACATGACTGTGTTTGGATATTTAAGTAAATCACTGGAGCAGCAGCTTCAAGGAGAAACTGGGAGGAGGTGCTAAGTGTCATGGTACCAAGGGCCACTGGGACCCTGAGAATAGTAGGAAGATCTCATATTTTAGCTACATTTTTCTTCTCAAGAGGTAAGTAAAATGAAGTGTGAACAATGTCACCAATGTCTCCAGAGCTCCCTTCTGTCACTATCCTGGTGGTCCCTTCTTCCCACACAATTTCAATTGCAGGTCTTACACTCTGCAAGGCCGCTTCACATAACATCTCCCTGGGGACATCTTCTGTCTCTTCTCCAAGAGCCATTGAGCTGTCCTTAAAGCCTGCCTTACCCACCAACCAAGCTCCATTTCATGCACTTTTTAGGATGGGCTCCTTGCAGGCAGGGTCCAGAGACTGCCCACTAAAGAGGTTTGGTTTTCACCTTCCAGACCTAAAGGATTCTTCCTCCCACTCACTTTGTCTTGTTCATATCCTAATTTCTTCCTTATGAAGTAGAAGGAAAAGGATGGTGACTTGTCTTGGTAGCATGATCAGATTTTTAAGGGAAGTCTGGGAGTTCAATATTTAAAAAATGAATCAATGTGATTCACCATATTAAAAACTTAAAAGGAAATTCATACATAGATTTCAGTAGATACAGAAAAAGAATTTGACAAAGTCCAACATCCATTGCAGATAAAAACTCTCAGCAACTTAAAGATAGAAGAAAACATTCCCAACTTATTAAGGGCATCTAAACTGCAATGGATTGAATATGTCCCTTCCCAAATTCAGGAGGCCAATGTGATGGTATTTTGATCAATTGTGGGTCTGTAAGAAGTGATTAGGTCATAAGGGCTACTCCCCTCATGAATGGGATTAAGGTGCTATAAAGGAGGCTTCACAGAGCATTGAGCTAGCTTGCCCTTCCTCCTTTCACCATGTGAGACACAGCAATGTATAGAAGACATATTGTCCAAGACTCCATCTTGGAAGGAAAGACCAGACCCACACTAGACAAGAGAAGCTGCACCACCTTGATCTTGGACTTCCCAGCCTCCAGAACTGCAAAAAATAAATTTCTCATCTTTATAAATTACCCGGTACATGGTATTTTATTACAGAAGCACTGAATAACTAAGACAGAAATAAAACTTATAGCTAATTTTTAATGGTGAAAGCTGAATGCTTTTCCCCAATGATTAGTAACACGACAGAGATATCAGTTCATACCAGAGGATCCAGCAGCACAATCAGTGTAAAAAGGATAGAAAAATAAAAGAAATAAAAGCATCTGGTTTGGAAAGAATGAAGTAAATTGTTTGTGTTATAGACGACCTGATTGATGATGTAAAAAACAGGATAAAATCTCCACAAACTTACTACTTACTGAGTTTAGGATGGTTGTGGGATGTAAGACTGATGTACAAAGGTCAATCATAGTTTTATATACCATAAATGAATAATAGAAATTTAAAATTAAATGTTAGAAACTTTTTACTAAGCATCAATAAAATAAAATACTTAGAGAAAAATACAATAAAAGAAAGATCTACATACTAAAGACTAGAAAACATTACTGAGAAAAATTAAAGAAGGTTTAAATAAATGGAGAAATATACTGTGCTCATTAGTCAGGACTAAATATTGTTAATATAGCTATGCTCCCCAAATTATCTATATATTTAATGCAATCTTAAGGGAATCTCCATGAGCTTTTTTGTAAAAATTGACGAACTGATACTAAAATTTATGTGGAAATACACAGCACCAAAAATAGACAAATAACTCTGGAAATGAAAAACAAAGCTGAAATACCATCATGATTTGAGTTCAAGACTCATTTTAAAGTTATGATCATCAAAAGAGTGTGATATTGATGTCAAACTAGTCAAAAATATCAGTAGAACACAATAGGAAGTCCAGAAATAGATTCATACATATATAAAAAACAGGTTTTCATTCAACAAATGTGCAATTCAATTCAAAGGAGAAATGATAACTCTTTTCAACAAATCTAGATCAAGTGAATACACGCACACACACACAAGAACATCTATCCATAACTTACACCACATAAAAAAATGAACTGAAAATAAATCATGCACCTAAATGTCAAACCTAAAACTGCAAAACATGTAAAAGTACACATAGAAGGAACTCAGTGTGAACATGGGTTACCCACAGAATTATAAGCTATTATACCAAAACATTGCTTATAAAAGAACACATTAATAAATTAGCCCTCATCAAAATAAAAAACTTCTGTTTTGCAAAAATAATTGTTAAAAGGAATTAGCTATTGATATATACAACAAAAAGAGTAAATCTCAAGATAGTTTTGAGTGGGAAAGCCAGACAGAAAACAGTACATGTTGTATAAAATTCCACCTATAGAAAATTCTAGAAAATGCAATGTCTCAACCCAGTGACAGAAAGCAAAACAATGGCTGCCGGGGGTCGGTGGGTAGAGGACCATACACAAAAACTCTCGTAGATGATGAATCTGTTCACTATTATTGTCGTGGTGATGGTTTTATAGGTATATTGGTATGTCAAAAGTGATAAAAATTATGTACTTTAAACATTGGCAGTTTCTTATGTGTCAGTTATAACTCAGTAAGGATATACAAGATTTAAGAATGTAAAAAGTAGAAAGGTAACAGAAATCAAGGAAAGACAGGAAATGCTGAGTGATAGATTTTCCCCAGGGGGGAAACCAAAGGGAAGCCAGTATCTCAGAGGAAGTGACTTGTCAGGAATTGGAATGCTGACAAGGAGTTGAGTCAGTTGAAGAAAGACCATGTTCTCATGTGTCAAATAAGTCTAATAAGAGCATTTCTCTCAGAGGGCTGTTGTAAGGATTAACTTTATGTAGAATGCAATAATGGTAATAAGCAGTAAAATGTTAATCACTAGTATTGAGAAAAGAAAAATAGCTCAGAGCAATCTGAGCTATGTGAGTGGTAAGAAAAATTTATCAGGCCCAGAGAGACACGAGTATGGTATTTCAGTCATTCAAGCTACATACTCCACCAGCCACCAGCCTCCCAACATCCGTGCCTGAGGGCGGGACAATTGTTTAAAGTCAGTTTGTTGCTGACTAGCTGCCTCACCCATTATATTCTTGTACCTAGAATTTGTGATACAAGAGACAATGCATCTCACTGAAAAAATGTTCACCATGGCTAATTATTAGAGAAATGCAAATCGAAACCACTCTGAGGTATCATCTAACCCCATGAGAATGGCCCTTATCACCAAATCTCAAAACTACAGATGCTGGCATGGATGTGGAGAGAAAGGAACACTTACACTGCTGGTGGGACTCCAAACTGATACAACCTATTTGGAAGGAAGTATGGAGAACCCTCAAAGAACTCAAGCTAGACCTCCCATTCGATCCTGTAATCCCATTACTGGGCATCTACTCAGAAGAAAAAAATCCTTTTACCACAGGGACACTTGCACTAGACTGTTTATTGCAGCTCAATTTATAATCGCCAAAATGTGGAAATCACCTAAATGCCCACCAACCCAGGAATGGATTAACATGCCGTGGTATACGTACACCATGGAATACTATTCACCCACTAGAAAAGATGGAGACTTTCCATCTTTTGTATTAACCTGGATGGAAGTGGAACACATTATTCTTAGCAAAGCATCACAAGAATGGAGAAGCATGAATCCTATGTACTCAATTCTGATATAAGGACAATTAAAGTCCTATTCCACAGGAGGGGATGGGGAGCCGAGGGGTGTGGTACACCTTTTGGGGGTGTGACACAATTATAAGAGGGTCCTTATGTAACAAAAGCAATCAATGTAACCTGGTTCTGTGTACCCTGAATGAATCCACAACAACAACAGCAACAGAGACAATGTATAGCCAATCACTAGCATGTGTTATTTTAATGTAAATTCTTCGTAAACAATTTAGAAGCTGTCTCTACTTTTTCTTTTAAAATCCACTTCTAACTGCTGCCACTTCCAGAGTATATTCAGAGCAACTTGAATCTATGCTATTAAGAGTTGCAATCTTCAAGCTTGGCCCCAATAAACTCTCTATTTTTAGTAATTATTCCTCTGCTTCTTCCTTTTAGGTTAACAGCATTAACATGAGGTCCAGGTTTGTGCTGTAGCCTCCTAGTGCAGGTGCCATTTGATGGAAGGCAAAAAGGATACAGTGCAATATTATTGTTTAGGGACAGACAGGGAGCAGGGTGAGGGGAGGGAAAAGAAAAAAAAAAAAGCCAGCCCGCCAGTTTCTTAGCTTAGACATGAGCAGAGTAGGGAAGATAGACTATTCTGGGCTGTTACAAAAGCAGAACTAGCTAAGCCTGCAGTTAGAAAATTTTAAAATTCAGAGACTGTTCAACTCCTAAGGCCTTCCCCGAAAGACTGATCAATAAGAACTTTTTAGGCAGTGGCCGGGTTTGGTAGCTCACGCCTGTAATTCTAGCACTCTGGGAAGTTGAGGCAGGCAGATTGCTTGAGCTCAGGAGTTGGAGACCAGCATGAGCAACAGTGATACTCATCTTTGCCAAAAATAGAAAAACTGAGGCAAGTCTCTTGAGCCCAAGACTTTGTAGCTGTTGTAAACTATGACACTATGATACCTACCCAGGGCGAGAGAGTGAGACTCTGTCTCAAAAGAAACAAAAAAGAAAAAAAGAAAGCTTTTCAAAAAAATGAAGTTAGTCAACATCCCATGACTAATACCTTAGAGACTTTCCAAAAGAGAAGTTAATTAAGAATAGTGTGGAGTCAGCTTGATCAAGACCCTAGGTAAAGGAAATGCATAAACATAAGTTAGGAAATGCATAACAATTATAAGTAGGCAGAACAAGACTAGGAATTAGAGAACAAATACAAGAGAAAAAGTTAGAAAAACTTCCTCTCAGGAGTGATCTATTATTGGCTTATGAACTTAAGTGTGTTCTATCTGCTTAAAAAAAAATTAAACTTTTTTTGAATTGCCACTCCTTCCTGACTTCCTCTTCTTTAGCAGCTCTGTTCCTCCTGCTTCGTTTCCTATTTTTGTGTCAGCCGAGACAAAGTGCTTTTGGATTTTGGAGGCTGCTTGCTAGTGGCACCCAAAGAAAGCCTAAGCCAGGGCTGGTCTTCATAGACCCCTGACAATTATTTAAGTATTTATATCTCTAGGAGCTGTAAGTCTCTCTGGCATAGACAGTGTATTCTCTTTTCATATCTTCCTCATCACCTAACCCCAGGCCCCAGCATAGTGCTTTTCGCCTTCAATAGAGGCAAAAAGTCATGAAATTTTCTATTTGAAAGAGACCTCAGAGATCAGCTACCCCAGCTTCCTTGTTTTACAAGCAATTATATCATCCTGTATTTTAAATGATGTCAAGCATAAAGGCGAGACTGCAGTAAAAAGAGAGAGGCTTGACCCGGAAGGGGTCTCAGGAAATCCTGTTAACCTTTGTAGGCTTCAGGTGATTTAAATGCAAAACTGGACAAGCTAACTGCCCGAGGAAGGTGGGCTCAACCTGGTAACCACCCCCTTCAAGGTGACAACATGGATTTTTATGACTTCCTCCTTTATAAGTTTAAAGAACATTAGGAGGGTTAGGATGCTTAGTCTTATAAATTATCCAAGGAAGGGAGGAAGGAAAGAAGGGAGGGAAGGAAGGAATCTCTGAAAAAAGGTGCGCAAACTTGCAGAAACCATGATGGAAACTTAGAAATTCCAGAGTCTTCAATTCAAAGCCAGCTTTTGCATGTGAATTTGGGGTGACTTTGAGTATGTCAAAGCATGCTGTACCACTTGGCTTCTTAACTGGATGCCCTTATAGGGAGGTCTTAAGATATCAAAAGATGAGAATCTTGTCCTCATCGTTGCAGAGAACAGTAACTCAGAAATGTTTCAAAAATTTCTTTGTAGCATCTCTGTTCATGCATAAACTGCTACAGTTGACTCTTCTTCACAGTAGTCACCATTTATAAAGTTACCAGGAACACTGAGTTAGTGAATGCAGAACCATTGCTTCTAGGGGAAATGCAGAATTACATTCTTACAAGCCTCTGATCACAACAGATTTCATTAAGCAATCAATATGCAACCCTGTTTTATGCATACTCATTGAATATGTTATATTGTTGATTCATTAACATTGAATTCATGGCACTGTGACTAATGCTTTTTGGGGCCAGAGCACCGTGCACCTTCCTTGTATTGATTTATGACTTTATGAGTAATTCCTGCCCCCTAAAATGTATAAAACGAAGCTGTAACCCAACCAATGGGAGTCCACTTGCTCAAGGATTCTTGGGCATGGCTCCAGTGTATCACTCCTACTTGGCTCAGAATAAACCTCTTTAAATTATTTTACAGAGGTTGGATTCCTTTCCACTGACAGAGGCTAGCAAGGAGTGGGGCATAATGAGGTGTGTCTGACCTCCTATTCCATCCAGGCATGGCTGGGAACTCTATTTTAAGGTTCCTCTAGGGTAGCCTAAGCTAGCGGTTCTCAACCTGTGGGTCGCGGCCCCTTTGGGGATGTCTTCTGCATATCAGATATTTACATTATGATTCATAACAGTAGCAAAATTACAGTTATGAAGTAGCAATAAAAATAATTTTGTGGTTGGGGGTCACCACAACATGAGGAACTGTATTAAAGGGTCACGGTATTAGGAAGGTTGAGACCCACTGAACTAGGCCAAGAGGGGATCCATCCAGTTGGTTCAGGGACTTGGAATGTTACTTTCACTTTCTGGTAAATAGTCTAATACACAAATGCAAAAATCTGTAAATAATAATGATCCATTGTATCCCTCAGCACTCCTCTGCCTTCCAAACTCTCCCCTGTGAGGAGCCTAAAAGCTATGTGTCAGTGTCAGTTGGATTCTTATTTAAATTCTGACAATGACAGGAACTTAGATCAGGAAGGAGGGAGAGCAGGACGAGCAGTTATGGGCCTTGAAAGCAGGAGGGCGGGGCACAGGGTCTGGGAGAAGGTGCCACGTTCTGCCCTGCTTTCTACACATTCTCTTGTGAATCACCAGCTGCCTGATTTCCTGGGATCACTGACAATTTCCTCTGATGTTTGCATTCCCCAGCTTTGCCAAAAGTCCTATGAATACCTAATTCTCTGCTTTAAATCCCCTCCTGATAAGAAGAGCTAGAGTGGTTTCTATATCTCCGGCTCAAAATCAGAACAGCAAATCTATACCCAACAGTAGCACTTACACTGAAAATTTACTGATGTGTTTCAAAATAATACATGTAGAGACCAGTGTTCCAACTGATCGTCTAATGAGCCAGTTATCTTCCCAGAATTCCAGTTTGTGTTGCCTGGATGGCCATGTTCTGAAAAGTATATCAAATGATTTGTGTTATTCAATATTCAGAGAGAACTAACATTTGTATGGTGCTTATTAAGTTTCAGGCCTGATGCTGGCTAAGTACTGGAGAAAAAAAATAATCTGATTTGATCCTTACCATAAACTGGTGGGAAAAGCAATATTAGCTTTTACAAAATGAGTCTCATAGAAGTTTAAGTCCTTGACCAGGGTCATGAACATAGTAAGCGGTGGAACAATAATTCAATATAAAGTTTCCCACAACAAACATGCAATTGCCCCCTCCAGCTAAATCCTTCCACCATCTCAATCTTTCATTAGCCTTTAACAATTTACAGGGCACAGACTGGGGATAAACTTAAAAGAAGTCAGGTTTTGATCCTAGGAAGGAAGATACTGTGTATTTTACATTTTATTTGATGCTAGCATCAATGACAGATGACTCATTTTCTCAATCACTGATGCAATTATGAAATCAATGTGCACTACAGACAGCCACCTGGCTTGCACATACTATCTAGATTAGTCAGAAAAAGATCTCCCTTGTCAAACTTCCAAAGTGCGGGTGGCACAGGAAGGCCTTTCCATTGCATAAATCATGAAAAGGTGCATAGTTTGAAACACATCCCGGTGGAGTCTCCACCCTCTGCAGGCTCGGAGGCTATGGCAGTGCATGGCTCTTATTTACCCTTGCATTTGAGCTTTAATCTGAGCAATTTTATGGACTGAATGACTCATATTCATTCATTCAACAAACCTTTAGATGCATCTGCTATGTGTCAAGCAGAAAGTTTATAACTAGATATGTTCTTAAGTGGAGAAAGAGACCTTTTTTCATGACTAGGTTCAAACACCCACTCTATGCCATCTAATGTGAACATTTGTGGGACTTAGAATCTTTTATGAGAGAGATGGCAAACAAATGTGCATTAAGCTCCTCCCCTCTAGTAAGCTCCTCCCCTATTAAAATATATGGAAAGACAACTGCTATGGACTGAACATTTGTGTGTCCCCAAATTGGTGGGCTGAGACCCTAACTGAGGCGTGGCTGTATTTGGAGATGGGGCCTCTGAGGAAGTAATTAAGGTTAGGTGAGGTCTTCAGAGTGGGTCCCTGATCTGATAAGATTAGTATTCTTCTAAGAAAAGACACCTGACAGTTTATTCTTCTCCTCCCTCTCTTTCTCTCTCTGTTTCTCCTTCTCTCTATCCAATGGTGCACAGAACAAGGAAAAGCCATATGCAACCCAACAGCAGAGCCTTCACCAGACACTAACACTGCTATCACCTTGACCTTGGACTTCTGGTCTGCAGAAGTGTGAGAAAACAAATTTCTGTTGTTTAAGCCACTGAGTCTGTACTATTTTGTTGTGGCAGCCTGAGCAACCGATTCTGGAAATAGGCCCAGCCAACCAGGTAAACCTCCATGGCTGCCAGTAGGTTTGGTATTCCTGGTCCCTGCTCCCTACCAGGGCGTGTGAAGGACAACTTGATATTCTCCCCCCCTCCCAGGGAAGTGGAGTGGAGAGAGGACGGCTTCACTGAGGGTGTCTACTCTGAGCTCCTAAGAGATTTACAGGAGAAAGTAGCTAGGTAGGATGCCTAAGACAGGGAAAGGTTTAGGTAACTTTTAGTAATGTCCTCAGCTGAGCAGTGGTTGGCCTAAGTAGGAAAAGTGAGAAAATAATTGCATCCTCTACCCCACTACCCAGCATCCATCCCCATACCGTCAGCTCTGCCAGGGCTCCACCTGGACAGTCTACAGGTCAGGCCAACCTACTAGACTCCATTCTCTTCACCTACAACTCAACTAAACAGCAGCCACAAGGTTCTTTTATCTCTCAAAAGACTCAATTAGGCTGGGCATGGTGGCTCACGCCTGTAATCCTAGCACTTTGGGAGGCTGAGGTAGGAGGATCAATTGAGACTAGTCTGAAGAGGAGCAAGACACTGTCTCTACAAATAATAGGAAAATTAGCCAGGCCTGGTGGTGCACACTTAGAGTCCTACTTGAGCCCAGGAGTTTGAGTTTGCAGTGAGCTATGATGATGTCGCTACACTCCAGCTGGGGCGAAGGAGTTAGACCCTGTTTCAAAAAAGGCTCAATTGAAGAAATATCTTCTCTAAACTTCTCTGCCACCCTCTACTTCATCTTTTTTCCTTAAGCTCGGTTCTGTCTTTTTCCTAATTATTGCTAAATAGTCATTAATTGAGTGAACATTTACTGCTTCCCTATAGTATGATATGGATGAAAATGGTGATGCTGGGACAGATGACGTTTTTCATAGATTCCCCACAGTTTGCTTTCTCACCATTCTCACTGTATTTATAAAAGTTGGATTCATAATAGCAGTATCCAATTTATTGGCATTTCAATTGGAGGGAAAGTGAATGCAGGTTTCCAATTAATTTACTGAGTTGAATTCCCATCCTCCCTAAAGTATCTAGAGCAGTTTCTGATTTCCTGACCCAAACCAACAAATTGAAACTTGCACATTTATTTCAAAGAAGTAAATTTTAGGTTCAGAGTTCCTTTTTGATGTGTCAGTTCTCAGTATTTGCTCCTTTGTGTGTGAGCCAGCAGCTCTCAGGGTCTGTCACTGTAGGAAAAAGATCCGTTTATTGGGTCTCACTTTCCCTGACCATCTCCAATGTTCTAGCGCTGTGCTATCTCATGTACTAGTCACCAGTCTCAGGCAGCACTTTAAATTAATTAAAGTTAGATAAAGTTAAGAATTGAGCTGCTTGGATGTTCCATCCACATTCAGAATGCTCAAAAAACCACACAGGGCTGGTCATTACCCTTGGGACAGTGAAGGTAGAGAGTATTCCCACCATCCCAGAAAGGTCCATTGGACAGCACTGAAGTTCTAGTGAGGACCACAGCAAAGATTTCTAGAGAGGCAGTTCGGTGTTTAAGAGCACAAGATTTGGAATCAGATAAGTCCGGGTTGAAATCCCAAGTCTGCCTCATTCCTATTAGCTGTGTGACCCTGGGCAAGTTACTTAACTTCTCTGAGTTTCAAGGTCCTTAGCTGTTACATGGAGATTATAACATGCACTGAGATAACTGTGAAAATTAAATGAGAGGTGATACCGACAACGCTAACCTCAGAACTCAACGCTTGTAACCATTGTTCATGCTAGTCTAAATGCATGTGAAGTAGTCAGAAAGTGTCATTTTTACTCAGATGAGACAACTGGAGGCCAAAAGTAAGAGACTTGTCTAAGAGACTTACAGTCAAAAGTGGACGTGATGCATTCAGACATTTAGGAATAAGATTTCCCACCTGGCTGGCTTCCTCGACTATATCGATCTGTGACCTTTCATTCCTGAAAGGTAAACAGCACAAGAGGTCATGAACTTGTCAACATCTTCATGTGTGTGGAAAAGCCCATTGGCACCAGAGCCAGCAAGTTATGAGTTCTACAGGACATTCAAAAATAAGGCAAAAAACTATTAAAACTACTTTATAGCTATATGCTTTGTGTTCCTTTGAAGAGTATTTGACTTTTAGAATTAATTATTCTTGTATTCAATGTTTGAATTAATATTTATTACATGCCTACTTTATATCAGATGGTGTTTGATGTCACATGGCATTTTTTAAAGGACTGTTTGGATGGGAAGTGTGGGTGGGTGAATTGTGGGTTGGTGAGTAGGCGAATAAACAGATAAGTTTCTAGCAGGTGGCTGAGGCCATCACACAGGTGGCTCAGTTACTTGGTGACTTACAATATAAGGAGGTAGGATGACAAAAGCCCTGAATGTCAAATTCAAGGGCATAGGTGTCCAACTGGCTGCCTGCAGATTACTTGCTGACCTTGTGAAGATTTATTATTATTATTATTAGATCAAAACTGTGTATATTCCTGCATTTATGGGGTACAATGTGCTGATTTTATATACAGCTTGGAATGTTTACATCAAACTGGTTAACACATCATTCACCTCACGTATTTAATTGTTGTATTTAGTCATTTATACGCTACTATTAATGTATTTGACATGTACAATTGTGAAGACTTTTTGGCTTATCCCTGGTATCAGATATCAGGAAAAGTATGCGTGGATCTTTTTTTTCCCCACCTCTTTTTTTTTGCAGTTTTTTGCCGGGGCTGGATTTAAACCCACCATCTCCGGTATATGGGGCTGGTGCCCTACTCACTGAGCCACAGGCACTACCCTTTTTTATTTCTTTCTTTTTCTTTTCTTTTCTTTTTTTTTTTTTTTTTGGCTTATTAGCTTTCTTTAGTGTTTGTGTATTTAATGTCACTAGATTAGAGTCAGCAGACCTAGAATTTGTTCCCTGAATTACTATCTATTAACCAATCCAGGTGGCCCCCAGAATATCATCATTTACCTGCCTTATGCCTTAATTTACGGATGAGGACATCTATAAAATGGAATGGATAATGTCTGTTCAGCCTATCCCACAGGTTTATGTTGAGAAGCAAATGCAATTCTGCACGTGAGGCACTTTGTCACTAGGGTCTTTTCCTCCCCTTACTCTTTGTCCTATCACCATTCTCCCCCCATCTCCACCTCCTGGCGAGATTGTCAAACCCCTCAAAGACACACTTTTCCATTAAAGCACTTAGTGTGGATTGTGACTTTATGTTTATTTACACAAACATTTATTTGACATCTGTCTTTACCACTACATAAATTCCCTGTCAGTACTCTGTCTCTTGTTTAGTACTTTTGCAAATGCCATTTGTTTATCCAATGTTGTTCTCTTTTCTTTCTTACCAACAGGAGCCTGATAAAGCATGACAGATCAAAGGCCAATCATGGTAACCCTGTCCCCTGCTCACTTTCTCTTGCACCTCATGAATGATCAGTAACTTTATCCTGATCAATGAGATAAAAGGGAGAATTTTCTGGGAGTGAAGGATGGGAAGAAAGTTTATGTCTTCTTGATATAAATATTCTAACCTAGCTGACTCAGCTATTCCTTCTTCCTGCCTTGAAGTGGAAGTTATGGCTGGAACTGCAGCAGCCACCTTGAGATCATGAGGAAGAGCCTCAGTATCTACTGGAAATATCATTCCAAGATTGATAGGGCCTATTAACTAATACCAGTGATCACCTGACTCTAGCCTTTTTGATATATGAGATTTAAAAAAGCACTATTTATTTAAGCCATCCTAGTTAGGCATGCTGTTACTTGAAGCCAAATACAGTCCTAATTGACTGACATAAAGCAGTCTCAGCTCCAGCACCAAACAGTACCCAGTCAATAGTAGTACTCAGAAATGCCTATGGATATATAAATGGGTAAATAAGTCATCAATCTTCATATCTTCGATAGCATTTTACGCAGAACCTGACATCTACTAGGTGCATGATAAATATTTTTTGAATTAAATTGAAGAACCAAAAATTACCCTTTAGCACATTGCAGAGGGGGGCCAAAAATATTTTCCCTGAAGAACGCAACTGCCTGTTTAAAGAACAAAACAAAAATTGCCAGATATCTGAGTTGAGGGAAATAAGAAATTGAGAACATCTAGTACCCAAAAGCAGTGCTCCAGTTTAGAAAGCTTAAAATAATACCACTCATCACTCATGTCTCCTAGCAAAGTACAAATTAGTGGCTTGGAAAATTCCTCCGAGCTCGAGGGTGACAGAGAAATTAGCCTCAACAGGAAAAGCCCTCGTGGCCTGCCAGGCCCACTTCCCAGGGAAGGTTTGCCCGGTCTCAACAAAGTCCAGAAAATCACAGGGCACTTAATTTAAAACAATCCCTGCAAAAGGTCGGATAAGATAGAAACGCTCAGAGGCAGAGAAGCGTTCCCAGTGCAGACAGAGGCAGCTCCCACCTGCAAGCACAGAGCATGAAAGACTCCCCAAAAGAGAGGTTGACGGCATCTTGGAATCCTCCATCTTTGTCCCCACCTCAGCAGGAAGGAATCAGGCCCACTAAGCCCTTCACCATGACAGCCACGCAGATGGCCTGGCCTTCCCTCCAGGGAAACATCATCTCTGGTCCACAGAGTCCCCCAGCAAGATATGGGGATGGGAGAAACACAAGGCCGATTACTGAGCATGAATTATTAATTCCCATTAGCATACGGAAATGCTTTCAGTGACAAGCACTGCCGAAATATTGCTCGTGGCAGCTAGACCCATGTGCATGGAAACTGAACATATGTTCAAATATAACAGCAACAATTATGGAGTGGCCACTCCGCCCCAAACACAGAGTTCAATAATGTAGCCATAGAGACGGCAGAACACAACTGGAAAAGCATGAGATTCCAAGTCCGACGAGCAGGATTCTGTACCAGCTAAACCATTTGTTAACTAGTTCCTTCTGGGAGCTTCAATCTTGTCATCTACACAATAGGTTTAAGCCCAAGAGCTACATGTGGCTATTAAGTAAAATAATGTAGATAAAATGTTTTGCAGAGTGCCTAGGATACACGTGCTTTCCTAATGCTTGTTCGGGCACTATTCTTCAGGATACTCCAAGGAAGAGGAAACTGAGGCCTGGAGGGCAAACAGGCAAGCCTAGGCTCTCTGAAGTCACGGCTTGTACTCCCCAATCTCCAGAAGTTGGAGCTTAGCAGACAATCATACAGAGAAAACGTCTCCAAGATTCAGCACTGCTGCCCTTTGAGGCAATAGAAGATCTCTTGCTGCAGATTTTCCACTTTTCTTCCCTGTCCTGGCCTGAGCCTTTAGTTCTGGTTCTGACACCTAAGACCAAAAATTGCTTAGCTCTTCAGAGGCTCCTCAAGGCTGAGCCAGATCAAGTGGAAATTAGAAAAGGGCCTCGGGGACTGCAGACCTGAGCTTCATTAAGACCTAATGAAAACCTGCCAGGAGGCTGAGCACAGGTGCTCATGAGTTTTTTGTTTTTGTTTTTTTTTCCCCTCTTTCCTTTGTGGCAGCCTTTTATTCAATTCTGTTTAGGAAGTCAATAGTGAACTTAACCAGAGGCAGAGGCAGAGGCAGGGGCCAGCAGCCATACTCTCCAAACCAAAAATGGTGCTGTGGTCTGGTCTGCGTGTCTAACCCTGAGAAGGTCCTTACAGAGGTAAGGCACAGATCAGTGGGACGAAGGTCACCTCTGAAATGGAAGGTGAGTAGTTATCACATTTTAAACAGTCAGGCTGTCACCTCAGGCTGTGGACAGGGAGATAAAGGGGGAAACAAGAGAGGAAGGTGGTAGGAAAAATCTGACATTTCTTAGACATCAACTAACTCCTAGTTCATGACTAGTGGTCACTCCACTCCACTCAACAACCACCTCCACCCCTGCAAGAGACCTCCAAACATCTTGGATCTTTTTAGACTGAGGAGTCTATCATGGCAGGCCTTTTTAGGGTTTTTGGCTATTCAGTGTCCATTTTCCATTGCCATAGACATCCTGATTTTCTTTTGGGAAATTATTTCTCTCCTATAAATGCAGTCTGGAATTGCCAAGGAGCCGAGTGATAGCCCTCGTGTGGGGTTGATTAGATTCTCAATACTGGAACATGAGTCTGGAGCTGTGACAACGAGCCTAAAGATGGCAGATGTTCACTTATTCCAGCAGCTGTGCTCTCGCAGGACTCTCTAAGTGCATGCTACCTTGACCCTTGAGTGTCCTGAGTCCCTGTTCTCTTGGGGCCAATTCCTCAGCCACTTCTTGAAGCTCCCCTTCTCCAAGTCATCCTAAACAATGGCAAATGCAGCTACCCATGCTGTTGCCTACAGTCACCCGGCATCACACAGTCACTGCCACTAACATGGACAATGTAAAGCAAAGGAAGAATTCCACAACAGTAGGCTGGGGTGGCGACAGTGGACAGGGACTCAGAAGCAGTTTGGTAAATCATGTAAGATAAAACTCTCATGTGGGGCTGGAGCATGAGAATATTTGCAACTGATGTAAATACTTGCCAAGGGATATAATCAGATGGACAGGTCTGCTCTGCAAATACTCCACATATGAAGGGTCCAGTGAAAAAATTGCCGCTCTGGAACTAAGAATAGAGGCTAAGAGTAGACTCAGCAGCATGGATTTCCTCTCACCGAGGCCCTTCTGTCACCTGCTGTCACTCCAGTTTGGCCAGCATACTGATGTTAGTCACCAACCTTAGGCACCATGGAGCGCTGCTATGATAGCATGCCTCAAGGAGGTCACCCAGGTACCTGGTGGCTGGTTAATGACACTGGGTCCTTTCTGTGATAGAGGGCTCTACAATTTGTCCTTCTTGGAATAGACCTTTATTCTGGATGCAATTTTGTTTCTGCTTCCTGGCCTGTTAGGCCTCTGCCAGCACTGTCATCTGTCAAGTTACTGAATACATTATTCACTGTCTCATCCAACATTGTTTCTGACCAAAGAATGTACTCCCCAGGCAGAGAAGAAAGGCAATGAGCTGAGGCCCATGCAATCCACTCTGATCATGAATCCTATCACCCAGAAGCATCTGACTTTTCAGATTGGTGGAATGGCTCACTGATAGCTCAATTACAGCACCAGCTGAAAGACAATACCTTCAAGATTTGGTGCTGTCTTTCAGGAGGCTGTGTCCCAGAGTTCTGGGGACAGTCTCTGTCCCCCATAGCAGGAACACACGGCTGCAATGAGAGGGGGGTGAGAAGAGAATGGCAGGTGCGCATTCCTAATGACCCACCTGTAAACGGTCAACTTCCTACACCCATGCTCCTGACTCTTGCAGGACAGAGGATGGCCTCAGAGGCTGAGACTACCACCCACATATTTCCAGCTATTCATTTCTCTGAGAAAGGAGTGGTTACCGTGTGGGCTGGGATGATTGACTGCATTATCAAGGGGGACCTGGGCTCCTACTACACACTAGGCGGCAGGAACTTAGGGAACCCTGGGACAGTCATACCACTCTGACCTCTGATAAAGGTCAGTGGAAGATGACAGCAGCCCTGCCCTGGCAGGCACCAAGGGCTCAGAGCCCTTGGGATGGAGATTTGGGTCTCCTCAGCTCCTGAGAGCTCCTCCCACCAGCTGATGTGCTAGGGAAAAGTGGCAGAGGCAGTGGAAGTGGGAAGTCCCCAACACCAGCTAAGGCCCTGTGAGTCATTCAAGCATTCATTCATTCATTCATTCATTCAACAGATACTTACTGAGCAGCCCCTATGGGCCAAGTACTGTCTGGCCCCCAGGGACATGGTACTAAATGAAACTTAAAATTCCCTTTCTTTGTGGATTTTGTGTTTTTGGCCTCCAAGGGACCAAATAATAAAATAAATAAATAAATAGGCTATGCACCTTATTTACACCTGCCTGGCTGTCTCTATTTGTATGTGGAATTCCATGCCTTCACCTGTCCATGATGCACCCCTAGGCTTCCCCTGAAACATGGACAGTCTGATCCGCTGATATGGCTCACTGTGAATGCAGAGCCTCTGGGGACTGGTGCATGTGACTCTGATGCGAATATTCTCACACTTTAGCCCAACGGTAGAACCTCCCCAGTTGATCACCTCCCTACATTGACCACCTCCTTGACTTGACCTCATTTTCAAAGACTGGACATGCACTTATGCACTCCATCTGCAGTAGGCCCTGTTCCTTATGGTGACCACCTCCATATGTTAACCAGCTTGTTACAGTCCCTCAGTAGCAACTTGCAGAGATTCTTCTGTATAATATGCTAGAGAGTATTGAAGGCTGAACAGGGGAACCTGGGGTGGGAGGAGGTTTGTGATATTAAACCATGTGCTCAGGACAGGCCGAGTGGTGACATTTGAATAAGGGTGTGGAGGGAGCCAGGAAGCAGGCCCTGTGGATGTCCCCAGGGAAAGACAGTGAGTGCATGCATCCTGAAGTGGGGATTTAACAGCATGGGGAGAGGGCAGAGGACAGGTGGCTGGTGCAGGGTAAGCGAAGCAGATGGGTTGGGGGACACGAAGTCAGAGTCACAGGCACCAGTGAGGCTCTGTATTCACAGGGAGGAGTTCAGTTTCTCGCTGCAGAGTGTGAGGTCCATGGGGGGACCAAGGCAGGATAGTGCATGTTGATCTGACAGCCTTTTATGGGGTTTACTCTGGCGGCCGTGTTTGGAACAGACTGTAGTGGGGCAAAGGGAAAAGCCAGCAGGCAAGTTAGGCGGCTACAGCAGCAGCCCCAGCAGAGCCACAGTGTGACCATCAGGCCTGTTACAGTGAAAAGCTGCAGAGCAGTTGGGTCCTGGGTATATTTTGGAAGTAAAACGAGTGAGACTTCCTGGAAGATTTTCTATGTGTTGAGAAAAAGAGGGGGCTGAGGATGTCACCACAGTTGACACATCAGTGGGTAGGACTGTATATGTTTCAGGAGAAGCCTGAGAGTGCCCTGGGGACCAGCGAAGGCAGGGATCCACGTACAGACAGAGAGGGCCAGGCAGGGGTAAAGAATGTGTGTGGCCTATGCCCCGTGTGCTTACTTGTATTTTGATCGATTTCCCTCCTTCCTCTTCTTTTGGCCTCACAGTGTGTGCAGGCTGGATGGGTGGCCCTTAAAATAACAGTTTACTTCATGAACTGCAGAATATCCAGAAAGGTTCATGTGAAGGTGGAGGTAAAGCAGGTATCAACAAGAGTTTCTAGATGTGGAGTTGGAGACATGATCAGTAGGAATTTAATTTGCTTCTTTTGGTAAAGGGGAATTTTTAGTTGTACCCAAAATATTGAATTCCATTAAGTGGAAGTATTTGGGAGAAATCTATGTAGGAGAAGAAGTTGTAAACGTTGCATCAAAAGGGACAACTCCTGTCTTCTTATCACTCATTCTTCCCAGTGACCTGCCTTTTCTAAGTAATGAGCTTCAGCTTTCTCCTCTGTGATGAGGGTAATGATCATTCCTGGCACCATGTCCCACAACCACGACTTTCAGCTTTGTACTACCTGCCTCTTGAAAACGGGGATTGTGATGCTCGGTGAGACTTAATGTGCAGCCCATCCAACCATGGTGTAGGCAGGGAGCATTGGTCTTTTCATTTGCCTTGGATCTGATCTATCCTTCACCTTTCCCAAATGGACAGAGCTCTTAGCCCTGAGCATGGTCTAGTTGACTTTAGTCTTGTCCTTTTGACTTCCCATCAAGAATTTCCATCCAACCAACACCAGGCTAAATTCCAGGTTCTGTTATTTTTTGCTTGGTTTTACTGTCTTCGGGAATGATCCCGAAGGATTAAAGTGAATGCCGATGACGAGATATGCCAGGGAAGAGTCCGGCTGGGAACACAGATATCCTGATCCTTGAGAAATCCAGGTCTATCTTGAAAGCAAAGTTAGCCTTAAGTGAGTCACTGGAGCCAGAGAGTAGCTGAAGGGCTCAAAGATCTGGGGAAAATGAATTAAGAGAGCCACAGGAAGATGAGCTCCTAAGAAGGCAACAAGGACACATCCAAGAGGCCTCGGTTTGGAGGCCTTGCTCCTGGCTGGTCGTGCTGCTCTCTGATGGTGTTTCATGCTGCATAGAAGCCTGTAATCTACATACCCTCTGCTCAGATATTTTGGATACTGATACCTAGACTATAATTAGTCATGGTTTTTGCACATGGACCCTTGGAGTCTTGGCACCTGCAGCTGGCAGGAGCAGTTTCTCCCTGTCCCAATGCTATTCTGGTCCTAGGTCTGTCCCCTCCCTTACCACCTTAGAAATGAACCATAGCTGTCAATTTCCTGTCCAGAGTGACTTTCAGAAACGTGTTGAGAAGAATTTTATTGAAGTTGGGAAATTGGAAAGCATCTCAATTTCTTTTGCACCAAGATTGTATTATTTCCTTTGAAGTGAAATTTCAAATATACCAGGCAAGTCTACGTTCAAATGGAAGTATGAAAATACATGTAAAAAATCAAAAAGAAGAGGGTTTTCTGGCTGTCTCTTATTTCGTATCCTCCATGTCCTTGCTTGCCTGCCTTGCATTTGTTAATGAAAAGATCACCTCTGCACACCCACAAGCCATAAACTGAGCATAGTACCAAAATCTCAGGGAAAATTATTCTGAGGTATTGAGTTCTTATCTCATTCACTCACTTTAGCTATTTATATGTTGGAGATAGTCATCACTCCAATAAAATACTGATTATTCCAATTAACATATTTTTATATTTTCTATAATAAGCAGGTAGTACATTTATGAGCAAATATCACAAGCTGTTTTAATTATATGCCACAGGCTTTAGCTATGTAGAATGGAATAGAATGGAATGCACATTTTTTTAAAAATTGATCTTGGACTTGGAAGTGACAATATAGGTTAGCAAATTCCATTTTCTACCCAACAGCCCTTCTGTAGGTCCTGTGACAAATGTGGATCCTTTTGAAGGAAACTCTAGCAGTCAGATCAGGAGAGTCTTCCCTTGCCCTTTACCAGTCTTCTGATCCAATTAGAAAATGTCTTCTTGACAGGTTCAACCCCAAAAGTGTTGCCCTTTCCTAGTCCTCTACTGCCTGTTCCTGTTGAGGAACCACACAGAGTCAAAACAGATCCAAGTCTGATCAAGGTAGACTACTGCTCATCTGCCTCAGTCTCAAATGTTCAGTGGGATATGGGATGAAGTCACTTGGATCTTAGCCCAAGATGGACTGAATTCCTGCCGACTGAAGAGCTTAGAAGTTATGGCTGTTCCTACACACCTGCCCTGTCCAAAGCCTCAGGCCCTACCTTGAATCACACTCTATCGTCTCCTTTTCTCAGTTTCTTTCTGGGATCCAAGCCTTTCCTTAGATGTCAGCTCACCAATGAGAGATCTTTACACATACTTGGTTCTTGGAGTCTTTGCAGTCCCTGGTCCTGGTCCATTCCTGGAAGATAGCCAAATCTTGTTGCAAATGGGAGGAACCCACCTAATTTAGATCAACTCTACTTGACCCTTCACTCCGCTTATACCCTCCTTTCCTTGAAACTGGTACGAGTGTTTCTGATACAGGTATCTTCTCAACCATACCCGAACCTACTATCCGCTTTAAACTCCGTGCCTCAAACGTCTGACACTGAGTCAGTCTCTACAACTTCTACTACAGCCTAGTGGTCTCTGAACTAAGGCCTCCTCACCGCTGACCCTATGTAGGCCCCTATTTCCTGCACACTCCACACAAACAGGGTGATTGTCAGATATTTGCAGATAAAATTCTAGCCCAGCCTGGTCAGTAACTGTTGAGTCCTGGCCATAGACATTAGCATTAAATGTATCTCATGTCCAAGTGATGTCTGCATGGGAAGTCATCCCTCGAAGATCAAGGGAAGTGATCATTCCTTCACTCTATCCAGGCCTAAGCCCAGCCTTCATGCAGACAGTACAGGAGCTATTCATTGTCTAGCTGGGATGTTGCAAGTGAACGGTTGTGTTGGGCCTTTGGCAAAAATAACTGGCACTCTCGCTAGCTCATTTGTTGCTACCAAATTCCTGACTCAGCCCACTTGTTTTCATCTCTTGATGTGTCAGCATTTCAATGCTGAGTTTCTTACCATTCTCCCCAAAATAGTAAACACCATCCTAAGCAAGAAATGAAACTACCCCTCAATTCAAGGACCAGGATTCTTAGGTCTTCTGATAAGTACATCTAACTCAAAGAAAATCAGTGAAGAAATGGAAGGAGAAGACTTGAAAACCCCTAGTCACTGGGCAATGATCCAAATCATGCTTTTTCTTTAGATAAAGTGGTTTACATGGCAGAAGGTCAGGTTGTGTCCCAAAGCCTTCTCCAACTCTAATGCTAGAGGAAGTGAGCTGTTCTTGGGGAGAAGAGTTTATGTTCATTCTACAGAAGAAAAGTACAGTTAGAGTCCTTATAGAGTCAACATTTTTTACATGCTCCACAGCAGACACATTTTATTAAAAGAGAGCTAGAACTTGGCTATCAGCTGAGCTAATATATAGGCTAGGAAGCTCGGATTCACCAAGATGCATCTGATGAACCAGCCCCGTGGGGTCAGAAGACCAGCAGAGTATATTTCAGGGAAGTAGAAGCCCTTAAACACTATGCGTCCCCTCAGTTACTTGTATGTCTTATGCACAAATGTGCTCACAATGGAAATTAACCAGTAGCTCATAAATAAAATGCTTTTGAGGTGAATGTTTTATATTATTAATCTGTATCCTCCCCAGCTTTCCTGTGATAAAATCTAAACCATTATTTCTAATAGGTCCCTGTAAATCTAATCACCAGTGGTTTGATTTAAAGGAGAGCTAGCAGAAAGCTGGGTGAAAATATACAATGAAAAACATGTACTCAAAACTTACCAATACTCACTATTGTCATAGCATAAAACCATACTTAAAGGCTAGCATTCAACATGTTCCTGACTCTCACCTACATTTCCAACCACTTTCCAGGACTTATATTTTGTATTTTGAAGCCCTGTGTCCTGGGTAGAGTCCCATGTCATCAGCCTAGCTCACAGCAAGGCCAAACTCCCAGGTTCAAGCGATCATCCTGCCTCAGCCCTCCCAAGCAGCTGAGACTACAGGTGCCTGCCACAATGTCCTGCTATTTTTTCTATTTTTAGTAGAGACAGGGTATCAGGCTTGCTCAAGCTGGTCTCAAACTCCTGCGCTCAAGGGATCTTCCTGCCTCAGCCTACCAGAGTAGTAGGATTACAAGTGTGAGCCCCTGTGCCCAGCTAAGGTTATCTATTATTTTATCAGCCTTCACTTTTCTTCTATATTAGGGAAATAGGCTTCCTAATTTATCTCACACACCTACTTCTAACAAATGTCCCTTCCCTGAGCCCAAATATGTGGTTTTAGGAGTAATACTCACATTCTTTCAAGTTCCCCCCTCTCAGCTCATGGCTATTGGTGCAGGGTGGGCACCCGATGTGGGCTGGGCACTTGCATGGGACTTTAGAAACTAAACCACAGTTCAAGTTCCTCTTTGGTGGCAAATCTGAAAGGTAAGTGAACAAGAAGGCTGGTGTCTTTTTTCCCACCAGGAAGAGGCAGATATTCTAGGAGAATGAAAGAAACAAACTGAAAGAATCAGAGGTAGAGGGTGGCCCGACTGCATCCTGGGTTTTCAAGCCGTCCATCTCATTACCTCATTGGTCATTGCAACTAGCTATGCCTGTCATGATTTTGTGACTTGATTAATTTCCATTTTGACTTAAGCCACAGCAAGTCACCTGCAACCAAAATAATTCCAATAAACACATAAGGCACGTGCTGTTCCAGCCCTGCACCTGCTTTTGTAGGTGCTATTTCCTCCCTGAGAATCCACCACTTCATCTCTAACTCATAGAATCCTAACTTCATTTCACCACCACGTTTAAATCCCAGAAGCTTCATTTAAAATAGCAGCCAACATTTCCAGCCAGAGTGGTCACGCTCCTTTCTGTCTTATTGTGCCAGCTGTTCCTTTACGGCAGTTGTGTCCCTCCCTCATGGTAAAGCTGTATGTGTACTTCTGTGGTCTTGTCCTGGAGCCTCCATTAATTGTACAGCTTTCTGAGGGCAGGGATTTTGTGATCATTGGGTTTGGTATTCCCCCTAAGATGCAGCACTAGAGTGTCATGTGAGAAGAAACTCTCCCTGGAGTTTCTCTTGATTCCTCCGAGCATTGGAGTAGAGTTCTGGAAGCAGTTCAGTTTCTTAGGCAAGCACACTTCCCCTTACAACACTGCAGCCTAAGCATGAGCTTAGAGTTTAGTTCAGGCCCCTCGCATATGCCCTTTACCCACATCATGATCATTCGATATACAGACTCTCTTTTCAGTTCCCAGGGTGGAAACACCTCATTTCTGCAGAGCAGCAATACCCACGGGCACCTCCCTTTATTTCAAGCCATGATGAGGTTCCAGGATGTGGCTGGAGGGCCTCCCACCTAATATTACTTGCAGAATTTGGGGCCAGGATCACAACACATCAGCTTAGGATATGGAAACTAGCAGAGCCAGCATCCAGCAAACTACAGAAATCTCTGCCCTAAGAGATTATCACCAGTCTCAGAGATCAGCAGTGCAAATTAAATACCTCCCATGTTCTTACTGATGCTGTTGCTTACTCATGGTTACCCCATTTCACCTTCCCCTTCCTCCTTGACTATTTGTTCTTTCTTTCTTTTTTTTCAAGACAATCTTACTTTGTCACTTGCAGTACAGTGCTGTGCCATCATAGCTCACAGCAACCTAAAACTCTGGGACTTTAGTGATCCTTTTGCCTCGGCCTCCCTAGTAGCTGGACTACAGGCACCTACCACAATGGCTATTTTTAGAGATGGGGTCTCAAACCCTTGAGCTCAAGCAATCCACCCACCTCAGCCTCCAGTACAGGCATGAGCCCCTGCACCCGGCCTGGACAATTAGTTCTTTCTTCTCTTTCAGGATATCCTTCCCAATGCAAGTCTCTCTTAAGCATTCCCTACGCCTCCCACCACTGGAATTGTTTCATACTCTCCTGTCTCTCTGCAGTATTTCCCTTGCCCCTTTCTCACAGATCTTCCTATTTCTCTTTGCTTTATAAACGTCCTGCCCAAGTCTTTCTTCCTAACTAATGCGCAGGCTGGAGTTTCTTCTCTCTGGTGTCCTACCTCCTGACATGGAGTCTGGCACGGATTAGGTGCTCAGTCAATATTTATTGTTGGCATCATCCCACAATTAGATAATGACAACAGGAAATATTTATCTTCTTGCATCTAAGTAAGACTGAACCTGATTAAGCAAAGCAGGTAGGTGTCCAGGAAACTCCTGTGGCATTCCAATGGACCACCAGTTCATAACTTATCTCAGCAAACTCTTATGACACTGCTGTAGTTTGTTCAGCGATGATAAATATGTGTGTCTTGTCATTTCATCTTTCATCTGCTGTTTGTTTCTCTTTTCTGGACTGCAAAATCCTTGAGCAGACAAATACTGTTACCTTCCTTTATTACCTTCCCTGAATCTAGCCTAACATAATGAACACAGTGGAAGAGTCGTATATGATTGATTGATTGATTGACTCAGTTATTAAGCATTTTCTCAGCTTTGTGTATCTGTGTACCAAAGATATACATTCCACAACAGCACTTTTCTATAAGGGCTCTCAGTCCAGTTGGAGAGACATTACATTTTATTTTATTTTTTTAGAGACAGAGTCTCACTTTATCACCCTCAGTAGAGTGCTGCGGCATCACAGCTCACAGCAACCTCTAACTCCTGGGCTTGGGTGACTCTCTTGCATCAGCCTCCCAAGTAGCTGGGACTACAGGTGCTCACCAGAATGCTCAGCTATTTTTTTGTTGCAACTTGGCCAGGGCTGGGTTCAACGCCGTCACCCTCGGTATATGGGGCCAGCACCCTACCCACTGAGCCACAGGCACTGCCTGACATTACATTTGATTATAATACTGCTTTTTATTACAGTTTGAGGTATAGTGGAGATATTTACCAAACCAATATGAAGACAAAGCAAGGGGGAAAAAGTCTTAGTGACTTTCTGAGCCTCAGTTTCTTCATCTATAAAATCAGCATGACAATTTCATTCAAATGAGAATTCAAATGTGAAAGTGTTTTGACACTCTACTGTAGTTCCTAAAAGAGTTTTTTCTTTCCGTTCCTTTCCTGCTAATACCACACTATTAACTCAAGCTTTATCATGAGCTTACTCATGACCTACTGCCTCAGTTTCACTTTCTTTCTCTCCTTCAAGAAGATCATTGCTTCCATATTAAAAGAAAAGCTGCACCCCCTCCTCCCACTGCTAACCCAAGGAGGAGTGGACAGAGCCATGGGATGAGAGAAGCAGTTAAAATAGGAAATAATAGCGTGGGACTGAAATTGCCCCTGACTGCCCATAGCTGCTCTCATTTTTATAGGCCATTAAAACCTACAATCACTGTAATGTTTATGCATTATTGGGGAGATAAATTGCATAATTTTCATTTTGCAATTTAAATGTAATTATGATCTTACTAATGACTGAAACCTGAATTTGCTAGACTATCAGTTTTTCTAACCCTTGCCAAAATTATAGGTAATTACTTAAGGCTTACGATAATTATAAGTCCATCTCTTAAATAATTAATGTGCACTTTCATGGCACAAAACAGCTAGTAATCAAACGACCTCTGCTTACATTGCAAACCCATGCAATTAGGCGTATTGTGTAGAACTGTGAAAATATACCCATTTGCAAGAGTCCCTTCCATTGGTAAGCTAAAATGCAGGGTGGCTGTGTTTTATAGCATCAAATAAGTAAGAATTCCCCTGCTACCAAAAGGCCAGGAAAAGAAAGTGATTCACAAGATATTAGGAAGTTCAGTCTTAATCTACAATCTACCACTGTGGCTGGTGGCAGTCAAGGTGAGGAAGGAAGGAAGATAGAGGATGCGGCTGGCCATGAACTTGTGATAAATGTGAGAAGGACCTAGTTTTCACACAAGAACTAAGTAAGTGTGGGGTGTAAGCAGAATTTGTCACCTCTTTTCTTCTTGAGGGCATATGCCACTTCCATCCCGTAATAAAATAGAGCACTCAGCCAAGCTTCTGAGACACAGGGAGAAATAAGGGAGGGTTTTGCCCTTGAGGAGTTCACCCACCAGTGTGTGTGATGGGATAGGCAATTGAAAAATTGGAAAACATGTTGATAATTGCTGCCATTTCCCACAAAATGGTAGCCGCAGATATGCAAGCATGGAGCCACGAATACAAGGCAGTATTTTCCACTATTTACTATCCTACTCACAAGCAGCTTTTAAAGGTTGCTGAGACTAGAGAGGGCCAATAAGCAACATTCCAGGGAACATGCCCTCATGCACCCTGCTCCTGCTCTAGCGTCGTGATCTCCAGAGTCAGTGCAATGAAGACCACCTCCGACGGGCAAGGTCAAATGTTCCTGAAGCAGGGAACACAGGGAAGAGTGCGTGGAGACCTCCCGCCACCCCGTGTTCTCTACTTCCCTCCTCAGTCCTTTCCCAATAACACCCATCACCTAATCACCAGCTCCAATCTTGTCTCCTCCAAAAAGCCTTCCCAAACACCATGGGGTCTTCTGACTTTTCCATCTCAATACATCATTTGCAATTATTGGAGGAGTGCTGTCATGGTTCAACATGGCTGGGCCACAGTGCCAAGATCAGTGGTCAAACATTATTCTGGATTTTTCAGTGAGAGGGTTTTTGGTGAGATTAACATTTAAGACAGTGGATTTTGAGTAAAGCAGACCACTGCCTCACCCTTAATGTGGGTGGGCCTCATTTTGTCAGTTGAAGAGCTTAGTAAAGCAAATACTGATCTCCTTTGAACAAAAGGAATTCTGCCAGCAATTAGCCTTTGACTTTAAATGTTCTTTAGCTCTTCAGCCCACCCTGCAGACTTTGGACTTGCCAGCCTCCGTAGTTACATAAGCCAATTCCTTAAAATTTCTCTGGATAGGTAGAAAGATGGATATGTAGATACATACACATAAACACACACATACCCACACACACACTCTCTTCATTTGTTCTGTTTCTCCAGAGAACTCTGGTTAAATGGGTGTCCTATTTTATGTTAGTAGACTTCATATTACTCTCCTATGCTCCAGAAATAATTTGGACCCTACATCTCTAAGGCTTTTCCCTTGGCCAGCTGAGTCCTCGTCCCTTCAATAATGATTCTAAAACAGGCTCAAAATGATCTCATCCCCAGGTACACACACTGGAAAAGCAAAATACCTTTAGGACTTGAAGCTCAGTTTGAGGTCACTTAGGGAAATACTGAATGAGCATAAGGCAGAAATCCTAGTCCAGTCCCCTGCCCGGGTGGGGTTAGGCTTACGATATCTTTTAGTTCTGGCATTTATCACAATGAATTGATTTTGGAATATAATGTTTGCCTCTTCTCTGCCTCCCGATAAGACTGTAACACTCCACCAACGTAGGGACCAATCATATCTGAAGCAAGCTCAATGGTTCAGTAAATGCATGCTGTCTAAATAACTTATAAATTCAGGCAAAATCGTGAGGCTGAACGGTTGTGACAATAGCATTTCTTTTTAATGACCCAATTTAAGTCATCAACCTCTCCACCGCCATCATGATCTCCCTCTACCTAAGCTATTAAAATTCCAGCTGGTCTTAAGGAAAGCTGAGGATTTCATATCAGGACTGGACAATCTTCTCAGCTTCATCGTGTGCTCATTCACACTTCCATCTCTCGCCCGTGGGCTGGGGGGCCTCCACTCCCTGGGAGACCCACTCTGTTGGAGCAGGAGCAACCTGGGTCATTGTCCTAGAGGTAGATGACGCTCTTCCTGATCTTTCCCAAGGAATGAGATTATCTTTACAAAGCAGCAGCAGGTGGAACTGTCCAGTAAGGAGATTTGAGGATCCTAGGTGCAGTATTTCTTCCCTTATGTGACAGAAACTTTTTCAAATTATTATTATTTTTTTTAACAGGATCTCACTCTTTCACCTGGGCTAGGGTGCCATGGCCGTGGTCTCATCCTAGCTCATAGTAACCTCAAACTCCTAATCTCAAGCTATCTTTGGGCCTCAGCCTCCCTAGTAGCTGGGACTACAAGCATTTGCCCCAGTCCCCAGTTATGTTTTCTGAGATGGTTCCTGCCCTTAGTCAGGCTGCTTTTGAACTCCTGACCTCAAGCAATCCTCCTGCCTCAGCCTCCCAAAATGCTAATGTTGCCCGAACAAGGAGTCCATCTGCCTATCACCACGCCAATCAACAGAGAAGGGGATAAGAGATCAACAGTTTCCCTTTTATTTACAGAAAAGCCAGCAATTCTGGGGGACAGTGAGGATATCTCCTCTAAGAGCTGATCTGCCTCCTCTTTCATTCTGTTATTTTTTATTCTCAGAGTAAAAGTAAACATCAGCAATGTTATTAATCATCATAGCAGACATCAAACAGATCCCCCCTTATAGGATAGAAAGTTTCATAATATCTTCCTCTCTTAAAGTGGTTATATCTTCAAGGCATTTTTATTCTAGAGTAAATTTATAGTTAACACTTCACTGGGTCACAGAGTGTCCTGGGTCCTTGACCAGAACCATGGAGTCCAGTTCCCTAACTTACCTAGGAAGGCCTTGGAAGTGAATAAACAACCTCCAGATGTTCCCACTTAGGCTCACTTGGCCTTGTTAGGGCCTGACCCGCGGCACTCTGCATGACATGTCCATTCAGATTAACAGTGGCTGGTAACCCGAGGATTACAGGTGTGAACCGCCCTCCCTCAAATTAGTTCTTGAAGGGATCCTATTCCACCAGCCAGAGTAGGAAAGATTATCTCCTCATTTTCTCTTTTTAAATCTGTCTTTCTTTCAGTCTGTGCTTCGAGCTGCATCATGTGTGCCAAAGGGTTGGTTTTGTGGTGCATTATTAGTTCTCCCTTCCTTTAGATTGCTGTTAAAATTTCTTCTTTTCAATCTCTTACTTATCTGACTCCAGAGCACAGTTTGGTCAACAAAGGGTGCTGTAAAGGGAGTGCTGCGCCGTGGCTGTTTCTTGTTATCCCAGTGATGCTTTGTCCCGTGTCGGGAAAGGCATCTGTTCAGAAAGTGAACGCAGGCCAAGAGCAGGCAGGGTCAATCCGTGTGAGTCCTCTCCTCAGGCCCTTGACTATGGCCTGAGGTTTAAGAGGAGCTTGTGCTTAGCTCACAGAGGTTCTGGGAAATAGGTTCAAAGAATAAGACCAAAAAAGCCTCTGTCTTGAGATGCCTACACCGCGAGGCTACTATTCCATCTCAAAGCAAAGACGGTAAAAGCTAGGACTCTAGATAGAAGTGACTAACTGTGGACCCCCGAGCAGACCCCTCATCTCCCTACTCCCCCTTTCTCCCTTGGTGAGTTCGCAGAGCTCTTGGTGGGATGCGGTGTGACACAGTAGACCCTATCTTTTCTACAGACAAAAACATTTGCTGATATTCATGGAGGTAAAATATTAGAATCCAACCCCAACATCTCCACCTATTGCTGTGTCCTTTTAAGGAACATCATGTTCTCTCTCTGGACCTCACTTTTGTACCACTAGGAGTTCAAAGGCTCTATTGCTAGATAACTTTGTCGGATCTGACTTTCTCTCCTCGATGTCCAGTAAATAGTGAGAGCTCTACAGTTCTTCCTATAGTTAGTAGGTTAGTAAAAACCCCATGTTTTCTGTGTGATGTCAAATGATCCCTCCCTGCATATGTGGGACTTGTCGAAGGTCAGTGTGTAGGATCGCCTCAAACAGAAGCCATCCGTACCTTCTCAAAATCTTCTCCCCCAGACCTTTGGCTATATCCCCAGCCTCTTCTTTACAATTAGGAGATTCAAATTAGCTCTCAAAGGGATGCTCAACAGATTCTATCTCTTCTGAGAATAGGACTATGCTCTGGCCTTGTGGCAACTTAGGAGTCTGTGAATAGAAACCCTACCCAAGTTGTCACCTTCACACATCATTGCCCTTGAACAGAGGGTCTCACTCAAAGGCAGCACAGATGGCGTTGTCCTCCCAGATGAGCTGAAGTGCTCATCACTCAGCACGTCACTTTACGATGGAATCGTTGCTCTTGAATCCACATTGTAGTGGCACATTAAGACATATGAGGCATCTTCCTGACTTAGAGGAGTGAGAATCTTCAGTCCTAGTTGCCCCAGCCCTACCCAAACTCACAGCAGAGACTTGAAAACCCACCAGCTTGGCCCTTCCAGTCCTGGAGCAATGGGAACTCGGCTGGAGAGTAAGCAGGTGGGGGTTGGGGACAGAGAGCAGACCCCGAGTTTCAGAAGGCCTTGGAGGTGCTGTACTTCTTACACCTCAGCTCCCCATATGGGTGACTTCTCCACATTGTCAAAATTGAAGCTCCACTTGTACTGCAAACAATTCTACAGGCTTCTTTATGGAGCAGAGAAAGTATGACCAAGACAACAAGCTTGGAATCAAACGGGTTTGGATCCAAGTCCAACTACAGTGTTCTTAGCTCCAGGGTCTTAGGCAATTTACTTGTTTTCTATTTCTTGACCTCAGTTTCTCAGTAGGACAGACTGAGATGATAAGTTTCTGGCCCAGCTATTATAAGGATCAGAAATAGTTCTTAGAAGGTGCATCTGACACCTAGTAGGTATTTAATACTTGAGAAGTGCAATAGCAATTACTGCTAAGTGGTGGTACTTCAGGAACTGTTTTCGAGGTCTCTCTCTACCCACCAAACGGTGCTTCCATGTCCCATTTTGATATCCTAGGAAGGCTTTGCCATTGGCTTCCAGCTGACATTTCTCCTCCCTAACCAATGCCTTGGATAATTTAGACTAGTTGTATCTCAACTTCAGGTTCACTTTTAACCCTTTTTAAACCCCAACTCTAGAACCTGCAAGCCAAGTATTCTCACCTACTCAGGCTCAGAACCTCAGATCTAAACCCCAATCATCTGCTTGGATAGCGTCCTGCCCACTCTTCTTAGGCCTTTTCCCCAAGAGACTTGAGTCTGGTGCCTCTGTCCTCAGCCATGTCTCTTGGTCAAAACAAGGCATGGCCTCTTGCCTAACACCACTTTGAATAGCTGCAAGGCCAGCAGGACTCTGTTCCCAATGGTCTGCCAACTACAGTAGAATTGACATCAGTGTGGACTCTGTTTTGTGCCAAGTCCAAAGTGCCACAGCTCTTTAAGCACTAATGTGGTAGTTCGTGTCTTCATTATTTTTTTGTTACCAAAACCATGGAATACTACAAAGCCTTAAAAAAATATGGAGACTTTACCTCTTTTATGTTTATATGGATGGAGCTGGAATATATTCTCCTAAGTAAAGTATTTCAAGAATAGCAGAAAAAGTATCCAGTGTACTCAGTCCTTTTATGAAACCAATTTACATTTACTCACAATTTCTTATGTAAGATAGATCACAAGTATAGCCCTGGATGAAGGAGAGAAATGGAGTGGGAAGGGAGAGGAGGGGGGATGTTGGGCGGAGGGAGGGTAAATGGTGGGACCACACCTATGGAGCATATTGCATGGGGACAAGTCAAATCCATCAAGTATAGAACATAAATGTCTTAACACAATAATCAAGTAAATGAGGTGAAAGCTATATTAATTAGTTTGATGTAAGCACTCCAAATTGTATAAAAAATACATTGTACCCCTAATATGCATAAATGTATTCATGATCTATGTGTATATGACTTAATAAAAGGAAAAAAAATAAACACTAAGGTGGACTGTTGGTCTCTCTCTGAGGGACCCTCTGTTCAGGTTTGGCTCTTTCTCCACCCACCTCAAATCCAGAAGTCTGTATTTGCTTCTTGCAAGCCCAGCAGAATTAGGACATCTCTAGACTGCATGACTTCCCCGAGGTGGTACCACAAGTACCAGCCATGATTTCTTACCAAGTGGAAACCAGTTTTAAATCCCCACTGGGTTCCGCATGAAGGACCTAATGATTTCACTGAACACCTCTATTTATTTTATAAAAGAAGACATAGTGGACCGACTGAGGAAATCTCATGGGATAGACTACTATTCATTATATATATGGATAAAAATATTCTCACGCATATGGCTGGAAAACACGTCTGTTCTGTTCTCTGGGCCTATTACAAAAATTGCAATCCAAGTCACAACATTCTCTTGCAAATCCTGGCGTGAATCTTCACAGAATAAGGAATGTTTTAAGGGACATTTAACTCTAGAGCCTCTGCAAGTGAACCAACTAGTGGTTAACAAAAAGCAGGAAAGAGCTTCTTTCTCACCCAGCCTCCTCACCTTTCGGATGGCTAGAGGTGCAAAGAGAATGTAAAACCCCCTTTCACTCTCAATTGAAGGTAACTGGCATCTAAAACTATTTTAAAGAATACATTTTAAAAACAAGTGGATTGCCTGCATTGAAGAAGTCTTTTTTTATTTTTCAGCCCCTTGATCTCTGCAGACTTTCTGTTGTGCTCTTCCTTGTGTCACTGTAGGGGCCTCTAGTGACCTTGGTCAAGTCAGGCCTCTCCAGCATCAGGTTTTATTTCAAAGGGCAGAAAATAAAAATCAGCCCTCATTCTACTTTTCTTTTTTCTTTTTTGGAGGGACAATTGTGATAAATTTTTATTTGTCAATAAAATTACTTAATTTTATAAAGAAGGAAATATGTTCCAGTCCCTGACAACATGATAAGGTGACTATAGTTATCAATAATTTTTTTTACCTTAATTGTAATTAAATCATAACTGTATACATTTATGGGGTACAATATAGTGGTTTGATATTCAATATGGAATGCTTAAATCAAACTGATTAACATAGGGGTCACCTCACTTATTTTTGTGGTAAGATATTTATAATTTACTCTTAGTTATTTTGAAATATTCCCTTGCATTGTGCACATTAGGCAAGATCCCACCAATGCCCTCCCTCCTTCCACCAATCATCCTCTTCTCCCCTCTCCCTCCTCTACCCTCCCTCTAGCAACTGGACCTCATCCCACTTTTCCAGGAGAAAAATGACTGGGCCTATCATGGTCACCAAGATGGGCTCTTCAGAGACAGTGGCTATCAGTAGCAGATACAGAGATTCTCAGAGTTCTTAGAGGACCAAGATATTGGCTTCGAGAGAGTAGGAAGTAATAAAACCTGTATAGCACCCCTCTCTCATCTGTGGGGATACAATGCAAAATTCCTAGTGGATGCCCATAATGTCAGATAATGCCTAATCCTATTCGGGCAGTTATATGTCACTTAGCAATAGGATACTTTGTGAGAAATGCATCTTTAGGAAATGTCATTGAGTGAACATCATAGAGTGTACTTACACAAGCCTACTTCAGCCTACTACACACCTAGGGTACATGCATAGCCTGATGCTCCCAAGCTACAGACCTGTACACCATGTTACTGCACTGAACACTGACTGTAGGCAATTGTAACACAAGGCTAAATACTTGTTTATCTAAACATAGAAAAGATACATTAAAAATATGGTATTATAGTCTTATGGGACCACTGCTCAATACACAATTCATCATTAATCAAAACTTGGTTATGAGGTACATGACTTTCTCATTCTTGTCCTATACATATGTACCTATGATAGAGTTTAACTTATCAGTTAGGCACACTAAGAGATCGACAACAGGGACTAATAATAAAATAGAACAATTGTAACAATATACTATAATTAAAGCTATGCAACTCTAGTCTCTCTCTCTTCCTTTCTCTCAAAATACTGTAATGTTTTTGGATCACAGTTGACCTCAGGTAACTGAAACCACAGAAAGCTAAACTGCAGATAAGTGCGGGGGACTACCATGCTGAGTTAAGTATTGATCCTACAGCTATACACCAATCTATTTTCAAAGCATCTTTCTCCTTCTCCTACACCAGAGTTCCTGTCTTCCTGCCTGTTGCCCACCAGGTGATTCTTCATCCAGTGAAAACAAGTATTCCTTCACACACATTTAATGATGATTAGATTGGCTTGCATCAGCAAACCAAGCCATTGAGTACCCTTTGTGAACATGACTAATAAGCCTTTATGTCTTCCAAAGCCTAAACATAGTTACAGCCTGACAAATAACCTCCTACTCCAGCCAAATTTGTGTTCTCACACTCAGGGCTGAACTGAGGATGGATTGTTGAATCTATTTTTACCCTGCTCCCTGGTGTGTGGTAGGCACTTGTGCAGGGCGTGAGGGGAAGAAGTTATCAACATAGACTGGGTGCCCACCACCTTGGGCCTAGAATTTTTCAGACATCTGGATGCAGGTTTCTGTGTGAGCATAAAAGAAATTCATTTGTTTAAGAGGAGTTAGGTTATTGAGGCAGTGTTTGATGGAGAAAAAATATCAGCAGCAGGGCTGCTGGTGAGGGAGGCTGGAGGAGAACTGAGACCAGAAGAGCTGCAGACCCCGCCCTCAAGCAGGAGGACAGTATCACATTCTATTACATTTAATTAAACTTAACTCTTCATTTAGTTTCTAAATTGTGACATTTAAAATTTTAAACTAGATATGAAACATTTTCATTTTGTCATAAAAATGTGTCAATCTTTATAAGAAATAGAAACATGCCCCCCCATCCCTGCCCAAGAACTCTGTAACTGTCCCTTTAATTAGGCACTCATTAATAAATCTATCTTGTTCTCAAATCCCCACACACTTGGTACAGTAGTTCATTAGCACAGGAAGAGACAATTTAGATTTCCTCAGATAATAGCATCTGCCACTAATCAAATTAAGGCAGGATGTGCAAATGTATCTAAGGCTGGACAAGCTCCTATTGGGCAAGGTGAGGGTGCAGGGGAGGGACAAAAAAAGATTATCCTTAAAATTATAATCCCCCATCCTTAGTATATGAAGTGGTCCTGATTTTAATCATCTTGCCTTATTTTCCCTGTGAAAAAATTTGTTATGGTCAGAACATTTATGTTGATATGGGGCTTGGCAAATCTTGTCACCAAACCTCAAAGCCATAGGCACTCACTACCAATGGGCTCTCTGAAATCCAATCATTCATTTAGTCATCAATTAATACTGAGTGAGTTTTCATTACATTGCCCTGTGCCAGACCTTGGGGATAGGAAGGAAGAAAGATGCAGGGAGGGCATTCTGAATTCTCCATCCCTCAACATGAAGACAGTTGGTACCATCCACATGCCCACTCCCCAAAGGCTGCCACAGCCACCACCACACACACGCATTTAGTTATACCTTCCTTTCTTCCTGCCTCATTCTTTGAGCAAGTCCTATGAGCCAGGCACAGCTGTGTGCTTTAGAGATAGAGCCATGAACAAAGCTGAGCACCCCAGAGGGGAGGCCAGCTGCCCACCATATGCAGCAGAGGTGCTATGAAGACAGGACACTTAGGTCCTGAGATGAATCAAAAGGAGTGTAAGGTATTGGGGGTGCTATTCTAGTAGAATGATCGAGAAAGGTCTCTGAAAGGGTGACCTTTCAGCAGAGACCGTAATTAATTCAAGTGAGCTACAAGATCTGAAAGCCACACAAAGATCCCCCAAACCTGAGGGAAGTGTCCCAGCAAATTCAGCAATCTGGCACTCTTACCCTATGCTTAGGGGACCAAGGAGCCACACCAAAGTCAGCAGAGAAGCAGGAGGGTCAGTAAAGAGAGTCACTCAAGATAGAAGGTGGGAGGAGCTGCAACACTTGCTGCTGAACCTTTGAGTCAAATGAGCAAAGGGAAGTGACCAGAGGGTTGGACAGAAAAGAGATTGTTACAGACCTAGGCAAAAATAGTCTCCGTGGGTGATGAAGACAAAAACGTGGTTGTTGTGGGTTGAAGAGCTATAGTGAGACAAATACTTGTAAGCAGAGAGAGTAAATGCAGACAACTGTGTGGAGGAGATTGGCCAGCAAACAGATCCTAATAAAGAGGACATGGGCCCCAGGGAGGGCATTGTCTTAAAGATGTGAGCAGCTGGAGCATCATCACCAGCAGATAGTCATGGCTCTGGAAAGAAGGAGAAAGCCAACGGCAAAGAGAAAGTGGGCATTGCAGTGGGAGGGAGAGTGTGGTCCAGTGGTGGCCTTTGTCTTAGAGAGGTGAGAGACCACGTCATCCACTCTGTAAAGAGGGAAAACAAAGAGCGTGTGTAAGACACATTCGGGGAAATAGCTTAGCTGATGTCGGGGCGGCATGGTTTTCTCACTACTTCTCAGTGAGATATGAAGTCGGATAGGTCCAAAGAGAGGAGGGTATGAGAAGCTGAAGGATGTGAGAGAATTGTCTCTAGAAATGTGCTGGGACCCCTGGGCATCGCTGAAGTTTGACTTGGGAATTGCTGTCATCAATTTAAAGTTAAGACCCGTCAACGCAATTGTGTGTTTGCCTCTAGGCATGTTCAACTGCTCGGGCACAGGACAAAAGGTGAAAGTTGAGTTGTTTTCCCATGTAACTGAGATGCAAGGAGAAAGAAGAGTAGTGAAGGATGTGTGCAAAGGAGGGATAATGAGGATGGCGTGTGGAATCTAAACTGGCCCAGGAGGGGAGATATAACAGGAAAATGGCAAAGTCATGGGACTGGTGGACCTAATGATGTCAAATAGAGGTATGAGAGGAAGCGAGGTGGAGATAGTGAAGCAAAAGTTACCAGGGAGAAGGTGGCTGCAGTGATGGCTGGCTTCTGCAGGAAGTCTTCTTGATGTCTGGGTGGTAACATTAAGCTCTCCCATTCTCTTGCCCACACAGCAGAGCTGGTTGAAGACAGAGGATAAGACTGTGCTAAATGGAGTCCTGAGAAGCTACTGGATAATATATGGAACTTGGCAGGTCAGCATGGAATAACTTCCACTAAGGATAAGAGACAGAAATTAAAATAGGTTGAACCAGGAATAATGAGGTCAATCAGAGGCAAGATGCTGGTCCCAATGGGGTTCAAATGTAGATTCAGAGCAGGAAGGGTGAAACCAGAAGCCAGTGAGACTCAAAGAAGATGCAAGGTCTATACTGTTTAGACAGAAGTTCAAACAGGGTCTACTGAATTCACCATTATCTTAGCTGGTTCCATACTCAGGAGTCTCTGTCCCTTAAAATCCCAGTATGTCTTTTGACAACAGTGAGGTGTCACAGTCTCATAGTTGAACAACATAGTGGGGGATAGGACAGTGGAGCAACACCAGGTCAATGCCCTTTGGCTATGTATCTTGTAGGATAGTGATCATTTCTGAAGGTTTGAGTTTTCAATAGACACATGCTCCACTTCCCCCCTGACCAATATTAACAGGGCAAAGAGATAGTCAGAGTGACCTGGCAAACTAAGGGGAGTAGAAATACTGGGTTTTGAACCCAGGTCTGCCACAAAACAATTAACTAATTTAACTTTGGCAGATCCAATAATTACAAAAGAATCTTGGGAGGCATTATGCTCTTGAACAATGCTTTTCTAGTATGAGAGTACTGAAGAATTACCTGGCAAGTATGAAAGTGCAGAATCCCAGGTGTGGGAATTCTGATCAAATGTGTCAGGAATGGGCCCGTGAACTTCATTTCTAACCAGATCCCATATGATGCTGATACTGGACAACTTTTTGAGGAGCACTAGTTGAAGAGGAATGAGAAAAGAAGAATCAGAAACACAAATAGTCAAAGGACACAGAAAAAAGGGGAGGCAGAAGTTGATTACCATGGGCTTTACAATTTATTTCTCAAGCTGGTTTTCATGGGAAGATAGCCATCATTTCAGAATTCAAGGCAATGTTGGACCACGAAGACGTTGCATACCGTGGTGCTGAGTTTGGACTACATCCTACTGGCAATAATGTTTGAGAAGAATGATAACAGAATGAGAATAATGTTTTAGGAATATTATTTTGGCAGCATTTTGCAGGAAAGACTGTTTGGAGTCATTGTAAGAGAGACCTTAATTAAGGTTATTTCTCACAGCAAAATAAGGGAGTATAAAAAGACCTGGAACAGAGAGAGGGCAAAGGAAACAGGAAGATAAAGTTGAATTTTGGATATAACGAAAAAAATTCATAATGCTGAATGACAGATTAGCTGTTTAAACAAAAATAAGAGAAGAGTCTACATGACTTGGAGGTTTCTGGAATTTTTTATCTTTGGGTCAGGATTGGGGAAAAAGTCACCAGAAATATATCTTCTTCAATTTGGACATTAAATTAAGTTTGACAGATTCTTATTTTGAAAGAAACAGCAAAGGTGGGCACTAAGAATAGAAATTAATTTGTAAAAAACTTCTAGCTTCTTAAAAAAAAAAAACCTCAATAGTAGTTACTTAAACTAAAACCCCATTAAATTACGAGTTTTCTGGTTAGTCTGTCCAATGTGGAAAATAATTTTCTTACGTGGTTCTCATAGCAACAAACACCATATAGCCATAGACTTCAGAACTGTGAATGTCAGAGATAAGCTTTGTTTTGTTGACAGTCCGAACATACAGGAGTGCTCAGGATGACCTTGTGGCTTGGTTCTCTTGGGATTCAGAGGGTTCTATTTTGCTTTTGGGTTGCATTTAGGGTTTATTTTTTGATAGTGGGGCTTGATGTGAGTGACTCTCGTTGGTGCAGAAAATGTCTTTCTTTTCTTCTCTCTGACGTTCCTGTTATGACTGCAGAGACAGTGAAATAGAACGGAGAGATCGCTTGACTGGGTGTCAGACGACCTCATCTGGGGACACAGAAAGGCATTAACCATGAACTTAACAGGTCCCATAACAAGGGATTTAGCTTCAGAGGCTCCCAGGAAGCTTCCAGAGCTGACACATGTGTGTACACAGAACTAGAACTGTGAGATGAGGCAATTAAGTTCATGAACTCATCCTAGAAAAATTGCTACGTACCTCGCTGCTGCATATCTCTATGTTCTCCTTTGAAGTACTCCCTTGGGAAGCTGTGCACTGATGCTGGTGCCTGGTCCACCCTTCAAAGCACTTTTTCTAAGATGAGTTCACATACTTCACAATTTGACCTGATACAAGGACAGCTCTGATGACTATCCTAGAAAAAGAGTTCCAAAATTTCTCTGAAGGGTGCACTAGATGCTGGTGTTGATGCATATATTACCAAGGGGAGTACTTTAAAGGTGACCATAGTGATAATCAGCAAAGAGTTATATATACTTTTTCTAGGATGTTTTCAAACTTAATTGTCTGACCTCACATATAGCAGTCATATGCTATATATGCACATATAGACCTTGAAATGAGTAGCTACCTCCCACGTATATCCTTTTATTTCCAGTACATATCAACCCTATCATGCACTAATGCCAAAATCCAATCCTCCTCCCTCCCCTCTCTCTCCTCCCCCAATGCCTCTTCCTTCCCTTCCCTTCTCTTACTCTTTCCTCCTGCCCCCTCTTCTTTCTCCACTCCCCTCCCTTCTCTTCTCTTTTCTTCCTCTCTTTTCCTTGTTTCTTTCTCTTCATCTCTCTTCATTCATTCTTGTACCCTGCTCTTTCCCCCTTCACACCTCCATAGACACACTCTTCAGCTCTCTCTCCCTTGCTCTTCCTTTCTCTACAGGAATAACAGAAGCTTTCCCTATCTGTGTGCCCCAAGAATCTCTCACGTATCTAAAATTTTCCTTGCTAACTCTGCTACCAGTAGGTGAAATGTCAACATTCAAAGATCCATCCTTTTTCATGGAGATACTGTCTACAGAAGCCGCTGATGAATGGGTGAGTTATTCCAGAAAGAATGATGTGTGATAGCTAATTTATCAGATACCTGTGGATCATTCACACAGAGCACCAAGTCACTGGGAGGTTGATAAGTAAAGAGATGCTTCTGAACTCACCATGAGCAAGCCTTCCTGGGCCTGGTGGTGCTGGACTGTGGCCAATCATGGCTGTGACACGAACCTCTGTTTCCTTCTAGAGAGGTAAGTTCTAACCTTGTCTCCATGTTCCTGTGTAACCCAAAGTCACCTCTTTCTGTGTTCTTAAATGTTCACAGTTATCAGATAAAATGGGAGAAAACGTCACCTCAAACTCCAGAATAATGCAGAAGGCAGAGGGAGAGTAGAAGCAAAGGGCAGAGAATAACGTGAACAAATTTGCTACATGGATTTGCTCAAGGCTGGCCACACGAAAGTGCGAGTTACTCGGAGTTAGACAGTAAGCAGAAACGCTGCAGACTTAAGGCTTCCATTCCAGCTTAAGTGTTGATAATGCCCCCTTCACTCTCAAAAGTGCCAGGTTTATATCAAAAATTATATGTTTATTCTGTTCCTAGTGAGTGCTTCCCAAGGACTCAGAAAATAGGCACATTCTGCCTCTATCCAGCATGGGCCTTTCACAATCTATTTTTAAATTTGTTCTTTAGCTGTAGCCAATCATATTCAAGCCAATTTGACCAAGATACATGCATAAGGTGGCTCCTGTGGCTCAAAGGAATAGGGCGCTGGCCCTCTATACCAGAAGTGGCGGGTTCGAACCTGGCCCTGGCCAAAATACTGCAAAAAAAAAAAAAAAAAAAAAGTGCCCACAAAGCATCGGGCAGCAGTGTAGAGAAGTGGCAACCATTATCCCAAATCACAAAGCAAAAACACATTCTTTGCCTCAGACAAAGGCTTAATAACCAAAATACACAGAGAACTTAAGCGTATTGGCTTGAGTAACTTTTTCCATTTTAGTAGAAACTGAGAGGGGGATAGGGAGTGAGCATGCTTCCCTGTTGCTCAGGTTTGTCTCTAACACCTGAGTTTGGGGGATTAAACCCTCTTGGTCTGCCAGAGCATCCAAACATTTTAGTCATGCTTATCAAAACTCATTGAGCTCCAGCTAAAAATTGACCTTTTCTAGGGCTTTGACGACTGTCCAATCCTCGGAGCCTCTATGACACATAAGGATTACATCAGGGTTATTTTGCATATCTGTGGTGGCAGAGATCACTGAAATTATGCACAGATCTTTTTTTAGCCTATCAATTTTCATTAGTGTTTGAGTGTTCAATGTGTGGCCCAGCATAACTCTTCTACTTCCTATGTGGTAAAGAGAAGCCAAAAACTTGGACACTCCTTGCACTGAGGTCAGGATGGTTGGAACTTTCCAGATAGGTGGATATTTCCAATGATCTTCATAAATACCTAGAGCTATTGAAGACATTACGGGACACAGTGCCTACCCTGTTGTTAAGAGAGGATGTTCAGTGAGGCACATACCTTTCTAATCAAGCCTATTCTAGAGAAAAAAGTAAAATACCATGAAAGTAGAACTGAGACTTGTGTGACATACTGGTCAGGTTTGTGGAATCAGTGTCTGATTTTTGTGTTTGGTTTCCTGGTCTACAACATTCCAGGGCAACAGCAAGTGTAAACCATGCTCTTCCATTTTCTTACAGATCTATGATGTGTAAAGGAAAGAAAGTATATTTGAATACCTTTGCACACTTTACAAATCAGGAATTGAGTGTGGAGAAAATAACCCCAGTCTTTTGTAACAGTTTGAAACAGAAGAACAACAGCAACAAGAGCTCCCTGTCAGCCACTACCCAGGCTTAGCATGAATAAGGCTAATTTTGAAGATGGTAACACAGGAAAACACCCATGTGATGTCATCTACTATGACAATGTAGTGACTTCATCCTGTAATGTCTTGGGATCTAAGCTTTTGGCCAAAGATACAAAGTGATCTTTTCTGATCACTTCAGATGGTATCCCTGAAGGGTTTGGAAAAAGAAATTTGTTAGCCCTCCATCTGCAGAGAGGGGAATGTTCTCCCATTTGTGCCTTATTGATTCAAATGACAGTTAAGTTTCTGGCACTAGGTTCACAAAACAGGTGAGATTTTGTAAGGCACTGTGACTCAAGCTGCATAACAGTTGACAAAACTAGATGGAGTAACTTAGGCAGCATGCTATTTAAAGGACCTGTTTTGACACTTATCTAGAATGATCCATATTATAGAAGCTTCCAATTTCCTATGCCTGGCTACAGCCTCAATTTTTTTGTATCAGCGCAGGTCTTCAAATAAGTCCACTTTACTTGAACCATGAAGGTAATTCTGGTGTTCATAGATGACAAAAATGTTTTCTGTTAGTTTGTTGTCTTGTCTGGGTGTGTGAGTGTGTGTGTGTGGGGGGCTGTATTATGTATACGTACTATTATGATATGGTTTCCCTATTTTGCTGAGGATAGACGTAAGTGTCCTCAACGTAGATCACAGCAACCTCAAATTCCAGGATTCAGACAATCCTCCTGCCTTGGCCTCCCAAATGGGTAGGACTACAGACCATAAAACTATGCCTAGATACTTCTTCAATTTTGAAGTAGAGAGACAATCTGACTCTTGGCCATTCTGTTCTCAGCACCACCTAGTTCAAGAATGGCACTCACTTCAGTTTTTCATAGGGCTAGGAATATAAGTGTTAGCCACCATAACTGGTCACTTCCTCTTTTTTGGTTGCCCACCCTCCCTCCCTTTATCTATTCTTCTTCTCATTCTCTCTCTCTCTCTCATTCTTTCTCTATTTGCATTTTTTTTGAGACAGAGCCTCAAGCTGTCACCCTGAATAGAGTGCTGTTGCATCACAGCTCACAGCAACCTCCAATTCCTGGGCTCAAGTGAGTCTCCTGCCTCTGCCTCCCAAGTAGCTGGGACTACAGGTGCCCACCACAACGCCAGGGCCGTTTTTTGGTTGCAGCCGTCATTGTTGTTTGGCGGGCCCTGGGGCTGGATTTGAACCCGCCAGCTCAGGTGTACACGGCTGGTGCCTTAGCTCGTTGAACCACAGGCACCACGCCTCCAATTGCATTTCTTTATTTCATCCCTTTCTAACCTCTCTCTCTTCTACACATTCAGGGAAACAACTCTAGGAAAAAAATGAGAAAACTATACAAGTAATCCCTGAGAGTATAGTCTTGAACTATATACTTTCAATGGGTGAGTTGTGAAGTGTGTGATTTATCTGAATATAGATGTTATTTCTAAATCTACAGGCTCTTATCAGTTATGAATAGAGAGAACCCTTCTTCAAAACAAAAGTATGGATGTGCATCATAGCTGACACCTATAATCCTAGCACTTTAACAGGCCCAGGCACAAGGGTCACTTGAGTTGAGGGGTTCCAGAACAGACTGACCAACTTACTGAGACTTCACTTGTCCAAAAAAAGAACAAATGCAAAAATTAGCCAGGAGGGGTGGCATATGCCTGTACTCCCAGTTGCTGAGGAGGATCAAGTCAGGAATATCACGGGAGGTAAACAGGTTGCATTACCTAGAGCTATGACTGTACCACAGTATTTTTCTGGGGCAAAGAGGGGAAGCACAGTCCCAAACATATAAATGATGGACTATATACTTGCAGAAAAATATTCCTGTATGATACAAAATATTATAAATATGTTCATCAAATTTTATTTCATGCCAGTATACATAGTCATTGTCAATAAAGGAAAATCAACTAATAGAATATACTACATTAATACAACAAAGAAGAAAAATCATATGATCGTGTCCAGAGACAAAGAAAAGACATTTGATAGATGGAAGATATTCTGAAGATAAAAATCATTTAAGAAAGTAAGACTAAAAGGGAACTTCTTCAGGAGTGTAAATGTGATCAACAGAGGATGGGATAGATATAACGAGCTATGTTCGTATGATGGATTATTTTTTAATATTAAAAAGGAATGAAGTGCATATTTATGTTACAATGCAAATGAACCTTCAAAACATTATGATAATGGAAAATGGCCACTTACAAAAGTCCACATATAATATTATTGAACATATGAAAAAATGTCAAAACAAGGCCAAACAATACATGCTAGGAGTAGAGAGGAGGTGGGGGAGGGTAGTGGAGAAGATAAAAGTGACTGCTAATATATATTGAGTTTCTCTGGGTAGGGGGAGAAGAAAAAGTTTTGAAATTAGATTGTGATAATAGCTGTACAATTTTATGAATATACTAAGAAACACAGAATTACATTTTACAAGGGTACATGTTAAATTTACTAAGTGTAGAATATAAACATCTGAACACAATAATGAAGAAAATGCAGTGAAGGCTATGTTAACCAGTTTGATGAAAATATTTCAAATGGTATATAAAACCAGCACATTGTACCCAATGATTACATTAATGTACACAGCTATGATTTAATTTTTAAAAAGGAAGAAAAGGGTGACTTATTTAAATAAAGCTACTTAAACATGTTTTCCAATACTTTAGGTGTTCTAAATGTTCCCAGAATAACAATTACCCCGGTAGTGAGAGTGGTGATAAGACAGTCAGCCCTGTCTCCCTGCTCACACTAATACTACCATGATTGGACATGGAAGGCATATTGATCCAAACTATTGAAGTAGTTTGGGGTTTTTTTTGTTTTTTCTTTTGAGACAGAGTATTGAACCGTCATCCTGGGTAGAGTTCCCTGATGTCGTTGTAGTTAACAACAATCTCAAATTTCTGGTCTCCAGACATCCTATTGCCTAAGTACCCTCAGTATCTGGAGTACAAGTGCCCCTCCCCAATTCTCAGTTACTTTTAACCACCTATTTCTGCTTCCCAGAGTGTTACGATTATAGATGGGAGCCACCGCTTCATGAATGTTAGGATTAGATGTATGAGTCATCACTCCATAACTCCTTGAAGTTGTGAAATTTTTTCAACTTTTATACTTTTACTTGTTCAAATATATTTTTGGGGTTCTATTAAATCATAAATGGGTACACTTATGCCTATATGGAGTTCACTGTATTGATTTGATATACAATGTGAAATGCTTAAATTGAACTGATTAGGACAGCCATCTTAATTATGTTCTTTATGGTCTTGAAAGCTTCTATTGTATCATGCACATTTGGTGAGGTCTCCCCTAAAAATCCTCCTCCCTCCTGCCTCCCCTATCAACTCCCCTCTCTCTCTTCTTCCTTTTAATTTCTGGACAATAGTTATGTTTTACCATTCATATGAATGTGCAGGTGATTCTATATTGAATTCATAGTAGTATTGAGTACATTGTATACTTTTTGTTCCATTATTGAGATACTTTGCTAAGAAGTTGAATATTTTATCTCCATCCAGGTAAATATAAAAGATGTTAAGTCTCTATCTTTTTTGTGACTGCACATTATCCCATGGTGTACATATACCACCATTTGTTAATCCATTCAAGGGTCGATGGGCACTTGGTTTGTTTCCATGTCTTGGCAATGATGAATTGGGCTACAGTAAACATCCTGGTGCAAATGTATTGGTTGTAAAATGATTTTTGTTCATCTAAGTATCTTCCTAGTAGAGGAATTCCAGGATCAACTAGTAGGTATACTTTGAGTTGCTTCAGTATTCTACAAACTTCTTTCCAAAAAGGTCAAATTAGCTTGCATTCCCACCAGCAGTGTAGAAGTGTTCCCTTCTCTCAACATTCATGCCAACATCTGTGGTTTTGGGATTTTGTGATGTGGACTCATCTTATTGGAGTTAGGTAATATCTCAAAATGCTTTTGATCTGCATTTCACTGATGATTAAAGATGATGAGCATTTTATCATGTGCTTAGAGGCCACGTGCCAGTCTTCTTCAGAGAAGTTTCTGTTCACTTCCCTTGGCCACAGAGAAATGGGGTTATTTGTTCTTTTATTATTGATTAATTTGACTTTTCTATGGATTTTAGTTATCACCCCTTCATCATGAAAATAGAAAAAGAAGAATCCAACACTTTAATGTTTCATCTCAAGCAACAGGAAGAGGAAGAACATTCCAACCCCAAACCCAGCAGAAGAAAAGAAATAACCAAATTTCAGCCAGAAATAAATGAATTTGAAAACAAAAGAATCATTCAGAAGATCAACGAGTCAAAAAGTTGGTTTTTTGCACTTGATCTTAGCCAAAAGGCCAAGAAGCAATAAAAAAAAAAGTTGGTTTTTTGAAAGGATTAATAAAATTTAGAAACCTTTGGCCAACCTAACCAGAAACAGAAATGTAACATCTCTAATATCCTCTATCCAAAATGCTGAAGGAGAAATAACAACAGATGCCTCAGAAATTCAAGAAATCCTCAATGATTACTACAAAAGAATTCTATTTCCAGAACTATGATACTCTGAAGGAAATGGACCACTACCTGAAGCACACCATTTTCCTAGACTCAAACAGAAAAGAATAAGAAATCTCGAATGGACTAATATTCATCACTGAAATCTCTTCAACTAGACACAATATCCTCCAAAAGAATAGTCGTGGACTAGATACACCTGAATTCTATCAAATGTTTAATACGGAACTAGTCCAGAGATTATAGCACATTTTCCAAAGCACCAAAAAAGAAGGAAAACTTCTCAAAACATCCTATCTAGTAAATATCACCCTGAAGTGGTGTTATGTTTAAACTTAACGTATGCAGACAATAGTGGTGTGTCATTTCTGTCATCTTGGTACTTTGAGAGGTGCAGTCAGCTGGATAGTCTTAGATTCTGAATTGTAGCCAAGCATGAGCAAAGGTGAGACCCTAATCTCCGAAGAATAAAAAAATGGCTGGATGTTGTGCAGGCATCTTTAGTCCCAGCTGAGGAAATAGGTTCACTTTATGACAACACGTGAAGATTGCAGCAAGGTTATGATACTAGGACACTCTACAAAGGGCAAACAAATGAGACTTTCTCAATACAGAAATGAAGAAAACCATTTTGATGGGACTTGCCCCTCTTTTTATCTTTTTACCACAAATCTAGTTTTGAAAGTTCACCCCTAAATTGGATGTTTATTAGAGAAAATACTATATAAGATGGGAACTGTTTTTCTAAAGCCTACATTATTCAAGCCTTTTGATTTGATGTAACTCTTGCCCTTTGATATATCCTAGATTTTTGCAGTCCCCTGGAAAAAGCCTCCACTGTGAATTCTTGCCTAAAATCAGGCTTTTCATATTCACACTAACCAATTCAGAGTATCTCCTTCACCTCCTCTGTTTGACTCTGTCAATCAGGGCCAATATTCCCTTGCCCCAATTACTCCAAGCACAGTTACCAGACAACTAGAGACAACTCCTACACTTCAAATCCACTGACAATATCTCAACTAAGTAATCTCAAACCGGCTTGTAATGATGCACTTATTCCTCCATACATGGGCCACACTAAACTTGCTCTTTTGTGTAGTCCACTATTGCACCGGACTACTGACCCATCCTTGCACTTTTGATCTTGGAAACTTTGAATAGAAAAATTTCATTCTTTCCAATATTTTTTAAATCAGACATCCTCTCCCCCCCCCCCCAGGCTACAGTGCCATGACCCAGAACACAGTCACCTCCAACTCATGGGTTGAAGGAATCCTCCTGCTTCAGCCTCTGAAGTAGCTGGAACTACAGGCAAGTGCCACAATACTTGGGTACCTTTTCCAATTTAGTAGAAACTAGATGGGAGATCAGGACTGAGGGTGTCTTACTATTACTCAGCCTGGTCTCCAACACTTGAGCTCAGGGGATCAACCCCCCTTGGCCTGCCAGAGCATTCAAATATTTTAGTCGTGTTTATCAAAAGTCATTGAGCACTAATTAAAAAATGACCCTTTCTTGGGCTTTGATAACTGTCCAATCCTCAGGCCTCAATGACACATATGGATTATGTCAGGGCTATTCTGCATATCTGTGGTAGCAGATATCACCAAAATTATGCAATAATTCTTTTTTTCCTTATCAGTTTTCATTAGTGTTAGTGTATTGAATGTGTGGCCCAACATAATTCTTCTCATCCCTATGTGTCCAAGAGAAGTCAAAAGCTTGAATACCCATGGCATTGAGGTCAGGAGTGTTGGAACTTACCAGATTGGCTGATATTATCACTGATCTTCATAAATAACAGGAGCTATTGAGGACATTGATGGACACAGTGCCTTTTCCAATGTTAAGAGAAGACTTTTAGTGAGATACTTTTTTCAAATCAAGCCTATTCTAGACCAAGAAGTAAAACACCATGAAAGTAGAACTGAGAATTGTATGACATATCTATCAGGTCTTTGAAATCAGCGTCTGATCTTTGTCCTTGGGTTCCTGGTCTACAATATCCCAGAGCAGCAGTGGGTGTAAACCACACTCTTCCACGTCCTTACAAATCCATGACATGAAAAGGAAAGAAAGTCTCCTTGAATACCTTTGCACACAGATACAAAGAAACTTTGCAAAGCAGGAATTGAGTGTGGAGAAAAGAACCCCAGTATTTTGTAACAGTTTGAAATACAAGAACAACCACAAGAAACCCTGATACCCACTACCCCAGCTTAGCAAAAATAAGGCTAACGTTGAAGATGGTAACATGAAGTAACACCCATTGTGATGTCATCCACTGTGACAATGTAGTGATGTAATGGCATCATCCTGTAATCCCTTTTCTGCTCACTTTAGATGCTATCCCCGAAGTGTTTGGAACAGGAAACTTTTTAGCCCTCCATCCACAGAGAGAGGGATGTTCTCCCATTTGTTCCTTATTGATTCTAATGACAGTTGAGCTCTGGAACTAGGTTCACACAACAGTTGAGATTTTGTACAGCACTGTGACTCAAGCTACATCAGAGCTGACAAAACTGAATGGAGTCACTTAAATGAGATGCTATTTCAAGGACCTGTTTTGACACATATCTAAAAAGATTCATTTTATAGGCGCTTACTACTTTCCTATGCCTGGCTACAGCCTCAATTTGGTCATATCCTCACAGGTCTTCAACCATGTCCACTTAGCTTGAACCATGAAGCTAATTCTTATCTTTTTAGATGTTGAAAGTATTTGCTGTTTTGTTTTTTTTTTGTGTGGGTTTTTTTTGTCTGTGTTTTTGTGTGTGGTGGGGAAATTTTTGAGATACAGTTTCCCTATGCCACCCAGGATAGACTTACATCCCTCCACCTCATCTGTGGGGCTCTTTCAATCTGAACAACTATTTCCTTGCCCCATTCACTCCATGGCCAGATTTGAGAAATCTCTGGACTACCCCTACATTTCAGATCCACTGACAATACCTCAACTAACCATTCCCAAACATGCTTGTACTGACTCACTGATTCCTCCACACATGGGCCACAATAATCTTGCTCATTTATGTAGTCCCCTATTCCACCTGACTGCTGAGCCATCCTTGTAATTTTGCTAATGGAAACTGTGAATAACAAAATTTCTTTCTTTCTAATTTTTTTTTTTTTGTTTTAATACAGACGCTCTCACTCTGTTGCTGAGGCTAGAGTGTCATGGCATCAGCCTAGAACAAAGCCACCTCCAATTCTTGCATGGAAGGGATCCTCCAACCTCAACCTCTTGAGAAGTTGGACTGACAGTCATGTGTCATAAGGCTTGGCCTCTTTTTCTAGTTTAGTAGAAACCAGGGGGAGTATCAGGGCTGAGGGTGTCTTGCTGTTGCTCAGCCTTGTCTCCAACACCTGAGCTCAGGGGATCAACCCCACCCCCTTGGCCTGCCAGAGCAACCAAATATTTTAGCCATACTTATCAAAAGTCATTGAGCTTTAGTTAAATTATGTCCCTTCCGGGGGCTTTGAGGAATGTCCAACTCTCAGGTCCTTGTGACACATAAAGATTATGTCTGGACTATTTTTCATACCTGTGGTGGCAGATATCACCAACATCATGCATGGATCATTTTTTTTTTCACTTCTCAGATTTCATTAGTGCTTGTGTACTCAAGGTGTGACCCAACATAACTCTTCTCCAATATTGTGGTTAAGAGAAGCCAAAATCTTGGACACTCTTGGCACTGAGGTCAGAAATGTTAGAATTTTTGAGATAGCCTAATATTTCCAATGATCTTCATAAAAAACTGGAGCTATGGAGGACACTACTGGACACAATGCCTATACTAATGTTGAGAGAGAACATTCAGTGAGACACCTTTTCTTTTCAATTCAAGCCTATTCTAGAGAAAGAAGTAAAATACCATGAAAGTAGAACTGAGAATAATGTGACATACCTGCCTAGTCTGTGAAATCAATGCCTGAAATTGATGCATGTGTTCCCAGTCTACAACATCCCAGGGCAGCAGTAGGTATAAATCACACTCCTCCACTTTCTTACAAATCCACGATGGGAAAAGGAAAGTCTGCTTGAATACCTTTATACACAGATACAAAGAAACTTTACAAAGCAAGAATTGAGTGTGGAGAAAAGAACCCCAGAATTTTGTAACAGTTTGAAATACAAGAAAAACAAGAACAAGAAACCCTGACAGCCACTACCCAGGCTTAGCAGAAATAAGGCTAAGTTTGAAGATAGTAACATGGGGTAACACCCATTGTGATGTCATCCACTGTGACCATGTGATGACTTTATCGTGTAATGGATTGGGACCCAGGCTTCTGGTCAAAGATACTAAGTGACCAATGCTGCTCACTTCAGCTGGTATCCCTGAAGGGTTTGGAACATGAAACTTGTTAGCCCTCCACCTGCAGAAAGAGAAATGTTCTCCCATTTGTGCCTTATTGATACTGATGACATTTGAGTTTCTGGCATAAGGTTCACACAACAGTTGAGATTTTATTTTATTTTTTATTTATTTTTATTTTTTTATTTTTATTAAATCATAGCTATGTACATTAATGCAGTCATAGAGTACAATGTGCTGGTTTCATATACAATCTTAAATATTTTCATCAAACTGGTTAACATAGCATTCATGGCATTTTCTTAATTATTGTGTTAAGACTTTTATATTCTGCATTTAGTAAGTTTCACCTGTACGCTTCTAAGGTGCAAGGTAGGTGTGATCTAACCAATTACCCTCCCTCCACGCTTCCTCCCTCCTCTCCTTCCTTGCCCCTTTTCCCATATTCTTGTGCTATAATTGGGAAAGCTATAACATTAGTTTCATAGTAGAGCTGAGTACATTGGATACTTTTTCTTCCATTCTTGAGATACTTTGCTAAGAAGAACATGTTCCAGCTCCATCCAAGTAAATATGAAAGAGGTAAAGTCTCCATCTTTCTTTAAGGCTGCATAATATTCCATGGTGTACATATACCACAATTTATTAACCCATTCATGGGTCAATGGGCACTTGGGCTTCTTCCATGACTTAGAAAGTATGAATTGGGCTGCAATAAACATTCTGGTACAAAGATCTTTGTTATAATGTGATTTTTGGTCTTCTGGATAAATACCTGGGAGAGGACTTATAGGATCGACGGGCAGGTCTATCTTTAGATCTTTATGTATTCTTGAAACATCTTTCCAAAAGGAATGTATTAGTTTGCATTCCCACCAGCAATGTAAAGGTGTTCCCTTTTCTTCACATCCACACCACTATCTCTCAATAGTGATCAAAACAGCATGGCACTGGCCCAAAAACAGATAGGTAGATGTATGGAATAGACTAGAGAACCAAGAAATGGGGTAGATGTATGGAATAGACTAGAGAACCAAGAAATGAACCCAGCTACTTACCGTTATTTGATCTTTGATAAGCCAATTAAAAACATTCAGTGGGGAAAAGATTCCCTATTTGACAAATGGTGCTGGGTGAACTGGCTGGCGATCTGTGGAAGACTGAAACTGGACCCACACCTTTTACCATTAACCAAGATAGACTCTCATTGCATTAAAGATTTAAACTTAAAACATGAAACTGTAAAAATACTAGAAGAAAATGCAGTGAAAACTCTTGAAGGAATCAGCCTGGGTGAAAGGATTCCCCAGGCAATTGAAGCAGCATCAAAAATACACTACTGGGGGGCAGTGCCTGTGGCTCAAAGGAGTAGGGTGCTGGCCCCATATGCTGGAGGTGGAGGGTTCAAACCCAGCCCTGGCCAAAAACTGCAAAAAAAAAAAAATACACTACTGGGACCTGATCAAACTAAAAAGCTTCTGCACAACCAAGAACACAATGAGTAACACAAGCAGACATCCCTCAGAATGGGAGAAAATATTTGTAGGTTATGCCTCCAACAAAGCTTTAATAACCAAAATCCACAGAGAACTCAAACATATTAGCAAGAAAAGAACAAGTGATCCCATGCCAGGGTGGGCAAGGAACTTGAAGAGAAACTTCTCTGAAGAAGATAGGTACACGGCCTTCAGACACATAAAAAAATGCTCATCATCCTTAATCATCAGAGAAAGGCAAATCAAAGCTACTTTGAGATATCATCTAACTCCAGTAAGATTAGCCCACATTTTTATTCATTTTTAATTGTTTTGTTTATATTAAATCAAAACTATTTATATTTATTCAGGTACAAGATTCACTGTACTGATTTGATGTACTAGGTGAAATGCTTAAATTGAAGTGATTAAAACACCCATCACATTATATTCTTTTGTTAATAGTTTTGAAATGTTCTATTGCATTACATACATTTGGTGAAGTGCCCCTCCCCCAAAAAAGTCCCACCTCCTACTTTCCACCTCCAATGTCCCCTTACTTCTCTGCCTGCTTCCCTCCTTTCTGGATTAGCACAAATGTGTAGGCTATTATATATTGAATTCATAGTAGTAATAAGTACATTGGATACTTTTTGTTCAATTCTGGAGATACTTCACTAAGATTATGAATATGTTCTAGGTCCATCCAGGTAAACATAAAAGAAGTGAAGTCTCCATATTTTTGATGGTTGCATAGTATTCCACTTTGTACATATACCACCATTTGTTAATCCATTCATGTGTAGATTGGCACTTGGGCTCTTATCATGTCTTGGCAATGAGAAATTGGACTGCGATTAACATTCTGGTCCAAATTTCTTTTTTATAAAAAAAAATTTGTTCATATGAGTATCTAGTTACTAGAGGAATTGCAGTATGGAATAGGAGGTCTTTAGTTCCTTTAGTATTCTCCAAACTTCTTTCCAAAAAGGTCATATTAGCTTGCATTAACACCAGCAGTGTAGAAGTGTTCCCTTCTTTCCATATCCACACCAACATCTGGGGGTTTGGGATTTTGTGATGTGGGCTCTTATTGCTAGAGTTAGGTTATATCTCAAAGTGGTTTTGATTTGCATTTCACTGATGATTAAAGATGATGAACATTTTCTCAAGTGTTTATAGGACACGTGCCTTTCTTCTTTAGATAAGTTTCTATTCAAGTCTCTTGCACACATAGAAATGGGGTTATCTGTTCTTTTCTTATTGATGAATTTGCATTCTACATGGATTCTAGTTAGAAGACTTTCATCAAGAAAATGGAAATAGAAGAAGCCAACACTTTAATGGGTCATCTCAAGCAAAGGGAATAGGAAGAACATTCTAGTCCCAAACCCAGCTGAAGACAATTAATAAACAAAATTAGACCAGAATTAAATGAAATTTAAAGGAAAAGAATCATTCAGAAGATAAATGATACAAAAAGTTGGTTTTTGAAAGGATGAATAAAATTTAGAATCCTTGACCAATCTAACCAGAAACAGAAACATAACATCTCTAATATTATATATCTGAAATAATAGAGAAATACCAACAGACACTTCAGAAATTCAAGAAATCCTTAAGGATTACAACAAAAACTCTGTTTCCAGAACTATGAAAATCTGAAGGAAATGGACCAATCCCTGGAATTATGCCACCTTCCTAGACTCAAAGAGAGTTAGAAATCTATGGCTTAGCACGTGTAGCAAAGTGGCTAGGGTGCCAGTCACATACACCAGAGCTAGCAGGTTAAAAACCAGGCCAGGCATGCCAAACAATGACAACTACAACATAAATAAATAAATAAATAAATAAATAAATAAATAAATAAACAAACAAACAAATAAATAAAATAGCCAGGCTGTGGTAGTCACCTGTAGTCTAGCTGCTTGGGAGGCTGAGATAAGAGAATCGCTTAAATCCAAGAGTAGATTTCTTTGAGCTGTGAAACCCTGGCATTCTATGAGTGGGACATAGTGAGAATCTCTTTTTCAAAAAAAAAATAAAAATGAAATCTCCAATAGACCTATACCCATCACTGAAGTAGCTTCAACTAGATGCCATCTCCCAAAAAAGAAAACTCCGGGACTAGACACATCCAAATTCTATCAAACCTTTAAGAATGAACTATTACCAGCATTATACAACATTTTCCAAAGTATAGTAAAAAACAAGGAAAACTTCATAATACATATTATGAAGCAAACATCACCATGAAGTGGTGATATGCTTGAAACTATTGTTTTCAGCCAGCAGTAGAGCTTCATGCCTGTCATCTTGGCACTTTGGGAGGCCTACTCAGTTGGATTGTCTGAGCTTCTGAATTGGAGCACAACCTGAGTGAAGGTGAGACCCCCATCTCTGAAGAATAAAAAATGGCCAGATAGGGGGAGGAGCCAAGATGACGGTCTGTAGCCAGCTTTCTGCAGACACTCCTATACAGAAGGAGAGTTAAAGGACAGAAATTCAGCGAGAAAGCCAATGGTTTGGAGCTGAGCCAAGAGACAAGGTTGAGGAATGCACATCAACCCTGTTGGAGCGACCTGCGACCCCAAGGATACAAATAAAAGGTACAGAGCACATCACCAAGTGGACGGGAGTCCCCTCCCCCAAGAGAACAGCTCCCAATATACACCACACCTCCACACAAACAAGAGAGCGGAGTTCAGATGTCCTCCCACTCTACCCCACAGGAGAGACCCTCTAAAAACTGGACTTCCTTCCCATACTAGGGTGCTGCGAAACTCTTCTGCCAGGCATAAAGCTGTAAAAAACTGTATATATTCTCTACCTGCAAGTTGGAACTCCTGGCACTCCCCTCCACTCTCACTCTGAGGTCTGGAGGTCTGTTCCCCACAGAGTCCAGATTTTTGGAAACTTTCTTGAGGGGTGTGGACAGGGCGCGGGCTGCGGCTGGTCTATGCTGTTCTCGCGGCTTGGGAACGGTGAGAGGACAGCAAGCCGAAAGGCAGCTGGCCAAAGCGGACAAGCAGACAGGTGGTCCCCTGAGGCTGAGAAAGCTTTGCTAAATTTCAGCCACACCTGGCCCTCAGGGGATGACAGCTGAGACAAAGGGCTGAAGCTCACAGACTGAGGCAGGACTATTAGCATCCCAGTGTCTCTTCCATAGGGCAGAAATTCTGCGAACTTGTTCTGCTCTGTCAGCTTTTTCATCTACTTTACATCAATCAGGGACAGGGCTGGAACTGAGTGAATTGCCCCAGCCCCTATCAAGTACCCAGTTTGTCAGGCCTCACCTCCCCCCCTGCCAACACCAACATAACTGGTGGACTAGCTGAGGAGCCACAGAGCCCCGTGTGACCTAGGCAGGCGCAAACCTCTAGAGCATCTGCTCATTGGAGGGAACTGGACCACAGCCCTGCAGGGTTACCAGAGACTGGGTGTGACAGAGGAGCAAAGCAGGGAAAGAGGCATCAACCTTCCCAGGATAATTAAATAGCTGGGAGGGCCCTCCTGAGCTCACAGAACCCTGGAGTGAGTTATACTAAAGCTGCCAGCAGACTTCTGCTATCTAGTCATCAGAGACTTTTCAACTCTTTGATTTGAGCTCAGAATCCAACACAGAGTAACCATTTCACTAGGGTAAGACAGACCAGCTGAAAATAAGACAGAGTCACTTAACCCCACCATATCAAGAAGGCCCCCAGTTGCGTAAGCAATAGCAAAGTATGGGTTGGCATAACTCTAGGGGGAAAGGTAAAAACACCAGTCTCAGCTTACAAGCAAAGGAAGGACTGGTCAATCACTACTCCTAGAACCCCCAACCCAACTTATCCTTACCTACTCACCCAGCCAAACGGTGCAAACTAAATATGGGGTGGAATCAGCAGAAAAGCTCTGGAAACATGAACAACCAGAGTAGATCCACCCCCCCAAGGAACAATTTGGCAGACACAAATGACTAACCTTTGCATAAACAGATGGCTGAGATGTTAGAAATTGAATTCAGAATTTGGAT